>VOQZ01001188.1:0-18195 GCA_008079305.1 Phytophthora palmivora | reverse complement strand
TGTCATTTCCTCGCTGTGTACACTTCGCTACCGGCGACGAGGGATGATACCTGAGTGGCGACGGGTTATCATCCCTGAAAAAGCTTCGCTTCAACTCGAGGATGGAGATAATGAGATTGATGACGGAGGTCCCGACGTGCGACCACTAGTGTGGGTCTCCATGGTTTGCTCCTCTAGTGGCCTCAGTGTTAAAGTATTGGACCAGACGACAGGTTGTACTGTTCTAGCGGTGTGTACATTCGATCGCAAATGCAAAGTGAAGTGTCTAGAGGTAGAAATCTAGGCTCGATTTTGTATTGCTTTGACAAACGGTAAAATAGCAGTGTGACAGGCAATATCTTGATATCGAGACTAGCGCTGAGTGCGTCACGAAACGAATTTTCATAGTAGCGTGAATGGAATAGTTACAAACGTAGACATGCTGGATAATGCTATTCCAATATTACAGTTCAGAAATACTACTGAAGGGCCAGAAAACGAACGATTTCAGAAAAAAATGATACTCTTCAAACTAACTAAGGCCGTGTTCGACGAGACCGGAATTGCTATTTGAGACGATAATCACATTTCAGAGCGCTATCGCGCCAATGAACATGAAAAATATGAAACGTCATTGGACTCGAAATGACATTTTGACCGCGATTTCAAAATACAGGGGGCCCTGTTTTTAAGTGCTATCCCGCGATGGTCCTTTTCTTGAGTGTGCCAGAACTGAAGTGTTATAATACACAACACTTCCTGTTACTAAAGTGAAAAGAAGCGTTCCCTCATTTCATGTTTTAGTCGTCTGGCAACAAACAAGCACGAGACACCCACACCATGTCCAGTACAACGAGATCTGCTTGAGACGAGACTGCTGAGTTCTATTTACTCGACAATATCTCACTGCACGTGACATGATGCTATTTCCGATTTTCGAGCGACAGGTGGATATTACGTTACGATGTGATTGGTTATAATATGGGTTATGAGAGAGGGGGAGCTTGGGACACGGCTGCACCCGTGCGACATCTGTGGAAGATTTTAGACGAACCTTCGCCTGACTGTAAAGGGGCCCAATGGACCAGAAGTGTACTTCAGAGTGTGCACAACTCTGAAGGTCAAATGCACTCTGTCTGGTCACCGGACTTTCCCCGACGATGAGTGCCTAATTCCTGGCGGAAAGTCTCTCAGAAGAACGTATCTCTGAGAGACCTCATCCCGTTACCGTCCAGCGCGACGATGATGGTTCAAGGATCTACACTACTTACCCGCAGAGACCAAGTATCGCGCGCCGGACGCCGCGCACCCGCGCAACCCTCAAGAACTTCGTGTACGTTGAAGCATTGGTGCTCCGTACTATGATATTCCGTTCAAGACTCTGGTATTCCACACTCTATGACCAAGACTCTGAAAACCAAAGTGTTTCAGACTCTGAAAACCCGGATACCAGACTCGGAAATCAACGAAGATTCAAGACCATACTGAAACCAAGTGAACCCAAGTTCAAGTAACGCAATCAAGTGATGTGTGACCTGCACATCCCCTGTGATGACGTCTCTACCCATCAGCTCATCGGGATCGCTGCACTGACCATACTGAAACCAAGTTTAGGTCACGCAATCAAGTGATGACTGCCCTGCACATCCCCCGTGATGACGTCTCTACCTGTCAACTCATCGAGATCTGCTGAACTGACTGTATACTGAAACCAAGTCAAGATACCTGATGCATACAAGAACCAAGTGTACCTGAGATATGAAGACTGAATGCATGAAGGACACCAAGGACGACAAGAAGAAGAGAGTTACCAGAGATATATGAGAGTTATGAGAAAGATAAAACGATAAACAGAGTTCAATTTGCTTGCTACTGCACAAGTCCGCTTGAGAGGTATCCAAGCCACTGCGTAAAGGACGTACGCCGTGTGATCTCCACCAAATTCAGTCCCCTTAGGTGGAGATCAGGTAACGTAGAGACCTGAGAGGACCCGCCTATTCCATATCCTAGTTGGGTCGTTTGTTTTGTCTCTAGCGGTAGCCCATTTCATATTGCTCGTTTGGACAGGCTCTGGAAACTAGACAGTCGTTTCCAGGGTGCAAGGTAGACTGTTATATATAGCTGATTGTATTGGTTTATATTTCCCTCTATATTAGAGGGTGGTGCGCGAACGTGAAAGGGATACCAGACAGACCAGGTGTCTGGTAACGAGTCCCTAGTTGACCTGGAGTATTAGCCCACCGTTCAAGGGCCCAGAAAGAATAAGAACGGCTGTATATTTGTATATTCCTGAACTCTGCATATTTGTTGTTTATCTCTGAAAGTCAAGTATCTCGGTTCTGGATTTGTGATATCCAGACACCGATATCAGACTCTCTCTGGTATATTAACCTCTTTCCGACCACCAACTTTCTGGTAACCTACTTGGTTTCCAGAAACTCCGACTCCCGAACGCTCCTGGAAGGACTTCCTGAACCCCGACACCAGACTCCAAGGGAACACAACTTCTCTTCACTGAACTTTAGACTCCGGCGAGGGTCATATTCCCAAGACAACGAACCCACAGGGATACCACAAGGTACCACACGCCCACCTACGTTGTACGACTCTGAAATCCTTTCAGTAGTCATATAACCGGGTTCACTATACGCCACCTGCTCCGCGATCAAAGTTTCACCGACTTCGCGACAACTGGTGCGCGTGCCCGGATCTTGGTATCGTGATATCACCGGATTTGAGAGTACAAGAAGAGAAAGTTTCCTGTCAAGCGTCTATATTCAAGATGGCTACACCAGGATCTACGAGAGGAGGACGCCGTGGTCGCGGTCGCGGTGCTCTGACACGTCAGTCCAAGCGTCTCCAAGGTTTGCCGCCTGAGGAGCAACCAGACTTGGATGCTATCCAGAAGGCGGCTCGCGAGAAGAGGAAGGCTGCGCGAGAGAAGAAGGCCGCTGAGAGTGTGAACGTCGCAGAACCGGCGATCGAAGACCAGCCTGCTGCGGAACCAGAAGCTAAGGAGGCACCCGTTGTCTCTGGTGAACAAGGTTCTGAGGAAGGCCCGTCAGAAGTCGAAGCTTCTGGTGACGAGGTGACCACTGCCCGTGAGGGTGGTGATGAGGCGTCTGAGGGAGGCGCCGATATGGTTGAGTCCCCGGAAGTGGTCGATCTGCGTTCAGAGTCGACGACCTCCGGACAGTCCGTGGAAGAAGTGAAGCCAGAACCCGGACTCTCTGAAGATCGTGTTCCGCAGTCTCCGAAGTCTGAAGGTGCACCAATGTCGGATGACACGCTGATCAAGTCCGAAGATTCTCTGAAGACACCGTCTGATGAGTCTGGGAGGGCTGATTCGCTTGATGGAGAACGAGCTTAAAGTATGTGCGTCGTGAGCTCCGCCGCTGGAAAGACATGGATGCCGGTAGAGTCGTCCCGCCAAGCGTCGAGTATGTATGGCCGACGACGAAGCCCAGTGTAGCCGTCTTCCAGAAAGCCGCTGCAGCGACCGGCGACTACATCAAGTGGCGGTGCTCCTCTGTATTCCCTGAAGATATGTGGATTTCGGAGTTTCACGTGAGACGTCATGGCTTTGGTCGGATTCAAGACCTTTCCTACGTTGAGATTCCAATGAGCACGCTGACGGCACCAGAGTGTGTGGCTGTTCTCCAGACAATGCTGTACGAGGCGGGTTTTGAATTCCAGAACTTGCTCCCGACGTGGTCCCAGACCCAGGCGTCAGCTATCTTCGAGTCTCAGGTACGCAGTGTGGCGACCGAACTTCAGAGTCGTCTCGCCATGGAACTGGTTGAGTGGGCCACTGTGACTGCCAGGTTACAGGTTAACCGACTCTCAGAAGGCATGAAACAAGAAGACACAACAAGTCGAGAAGGAACCGATAGTGTATTACCTGACAAGGATGCTGACCTACAAGGACGACAGCTGATCATGCGCCTCCGGGTGACCGGACTCCGAGTGACGCATAGTTCCAATGGTTCCAGCAGTGATGAGCCGCCGCAGTCCAAGCGCTTACAGCAGAGACCGCCGCGCCCTCAAGTCTCGTCAACACCGTCAGCCTTGTCGACGCCGTCGCTGTCTTCATTGCCACAATACGAGAGTCGTTCTGATAACACACGACCAGAGTCCGGAACTCCCATGTCTGAAGATCGTAACAGCTCTCGAACTCGAATGACGGATGTGCCGGTTCCCAGTGTTATCGGGACCTCTGATGATCAGTCGTCTGGATTTCAGACCTCGCGTGGAAGCTCCACAGACTCGTCCTTGATGTCTGTGAGTCGAGGGGCGGCATCACACATGCCGCTGTCCGCAGAGGGTCTGGCGTTGATTGCCCAAGGCGCTGACGTCGGAGGAATGGTCTCCGGAGAAGGTATGGGAATCCAAGTGACTCGAACGTTGTTTCCTGTGAAATCGGAGCCTGAAGACATCGACATGCTGGAAGAAGAAGCTGAGGTGTCAGATGTAAAGCCTGAAAACCAGGCGTTCGTCCATGAGCCTTCACAGGGTTTCAGACAACCAACGTCAGAGATTCCGCCTTCATCTGTTTCCAGCCGAAGTGCAAGCCATCGAAGCCACCGCCAGAGTGTGAAGAGTGAAGACCTTCGGAAAACGCCGTCTCGACGCTTGAGTTCCATCGCGTCGAGTCGCACGAAGTCTGGAGCTCGAAGCTCTCAGAGATCAGGGCCTGCCCAGATCGAACTGAACGTCATGAGGCAACAGCAGGAGTGGCAGAGCCGGATGGAGCAAGCGCAGATGGAGTTCTTGGCCCGAGAACGCTTGGAGTCCATGGAACGTGACCGCCGTCGGGAACAACGCGACTTGGAAGCAAGACGCGAGATCCAGACGCTCACCGACCGCTTGTTGGAGTCTGAGAACGCGAGACTGGAGGCGGAGAGACGTGCTGACGATGCTGAAGAACGGAGAAGTTTGGTATCGGAGAGTAAACCCAGAAGCCGCAGCGTGGCAGAGCTGGAGACGCTGAAATCAGATCTCTGGAGGTCGGAAAGCCAACGTCTGGAATCAGAGTTTGCTGATCGCTGGCGACAGCGAGAAGCCGAAGCCGAAGCCCAACATGCGCGCGCGACAGACGAGATGAAGCGAGACTGGATTTCCCAAATGAAGACCTTACAGCAGCGGATGAAAGATATGGAAGCTGAGCGCGACAGGGAGAAAGAGAGTTCTCAGAACATGCAACGCTTCCAAGCCGGTCAGTTGAGAAACCTTCGAGCAACATTGTCCCAAGTTCAAGAGGCGCGAAGGGTCGGTCACCCTGATTTAGCAACTGCAACCCCGGTGTTAGACACTGAGGACCCTGAAGTTGCAATTAAGTATCCGGTATTCGGATCAGAAATCAGAAGTGAGGTTAGGGTTGAACCCATGTCGCACCCACCGGCTCTCAGGACGGCTCCTCGAGAAGTTGCGACCTTCCAACAAACTGCCCCTGCGCGAAGCTCGGTGACGAAGCGAGTGAAGGCCGAGAGGAATGGCGCCGCCGCTACGACCACTACAGCAACCCAAGTGACTCGAGTAGCCTCGGTGACGGAAGCCAAGGGGGACATCAGGCGTGCATCGACTCCACGACGAGATCCACCGCGGAAATCAGACGCTAGACGGTCTAATGGAGACCGAGAGGCGCCCCGCCGAGAGAAGCGCCGTGGTGAAGCACCAGACCCTGGTGGAGACTCTGAGGACTCGAGCTCAGAATCCGAAAGCTCGTCTTCAGACGACTCTGAGCTTGGTGAAGTGGTGAACCTGACAGCAGCGACACAAGCTCAAGCTGGAACTACACTTCTGACGTTGAGGCCGTTCATGAACTCTAACAATCTCGGAGAGTTCGATCCTAGAGCCACACTCAGGGAACGCATCCACTGGTGGGAGCGATTCACGAATATGGCGTCTCAAGGAGGGTGGTCGACCAAGACACGCATTCAGGAGCTCAAGTTGAAGCTTCCGGTATCTGCGCGTGACTGGTTTAACCAGCTCCCCAAGAGTGTGTCCCGTGACTGGAGGGAGTTGTCGTCAGAGTTCAAGAAGCGTTACTGTAAGGCGCGGTCATCATATTCAGAGAGATATTTCACAATGGCTATGAAGGACTCTGAGACCCCGCTCGAATTCTTCTATCGACTCAACTCCGCCGCTGGGAAGGCCGACATTGACTTCAGAAAATCGTCCAAGCGTCTTGAGAAGCACGTGCTCCGTTTTATCACGAAGCTCAAGGATGCGCGCCTGAAAACTTCGCTACAAGGTCAGAGATTCCGACGTATTTCAGACTTGGAGTATGCTTTACAACAGGATGAAGATGTCTGGCGAACAGGTGACCAAGATATGACCACCACCAAGGCTCGAGACTTCCGAGCAGACAATATTCCACGAGGACCGTTCAAGCCCAAGCGCATGAACCGGACTTATGTCGTGAGAGACCCGGACTCTGAAGATTCTGATGATGATGACCACGAAAACCATAAGGGATCTTTAAAATCCGATCAGGATGCCAGAGACCAAACCGGTGATTCCAGATTTCAGATTGTGACTTCAGAGTCTACCCGTGATGGAGACACTGCACAGACTTCATCGAGTGCCTCGACAGCTCCGCCGAGCGCTAGTTGGACGCAGACCCTGACAAATGAAGTGTACCGAGTGATGGGTGACATGGGATGGCGTCCGCCGCCCCATTCCCCGTCTGGATCGTCAGGTCAGGGTTTTCATCAGAGACGTCCTGAAAATGGCGGTTATTGGAACAAGTTTTGCGAGAAATGTCAACGTCCAGGACACTCAGAAGAAGATTGCTGGAGGGATATCACGTGTGACCGGTGCCAGGAAAAAGGGCATCCAAGTCGAATGTGTCGAGCACCCCCCTGTGAAGTGTGTGGAAAATTACATCCCGGAAAACCCTGTGAAGACTTGAAGACTCTGGAAACACTCAAGCAACTCGCCCGTCAAGGCGCACTAAAGGACATGCCAAACCACCTGAGAGAAAGACTTCTGGGTGATGAGGCAGACTCTGGGAAGCCGTTAAACTAATACGCCCGTCGGATGGGGATCCGAAACGCGCCGGGCAAGGCAATACCCCAGAGTTATGTGTTCTAGTGTGTGTAGGACCGGAGCTGAGAAAGGTTCAAGATAAACCCCAACAATGCATGACCACTTTAACCCAGGAATCGGCTGTGCCTTTCAGAAATCCAGGAAATAAGTTACCCGAGATCTCTGAAAACACTGATCCGATACCTGACGACACAGTGTCATTCAGACTGAAGGATGGCGAATGCTACGGCTGGTGGGAGGATAATTACCCTGATCGTTCCAAGCGAGATGTGGTGATGGTGCATGGTGCTGTGAATGATCGCCGGACTAAGATTCTCCTGGATACCGGTGCGACTATAAACATTCTGAGTTACGACTTTGCGCGTAAGCTCGGACTCAGACTCAAGTCGCACAAGCAAACTAAGGTATCAGGGATGGGTGGTGTTCCGACGTACATTGGCGCCAGCGCTGAGATCAAGTTGACACTTGGGCCAAGAGTGGTGTACATTGTGGATGTTTGGGTCGCGAATATTGGTGAAGGAATTGATGTGCTTTTAGGAATGGGCTTTATGTTTGCCGCTGGAGTGAGGATCAGTACTCGCGAAGGTCTGGTGTCGTTACCAGACGAAGTCGTGGTGATGATGTGTAATTGGGAACCCGGTGACCACATTGGTCGTAGCAGGTTTGTCAGACCAAGCGAGGCCGTTCTTCTGAGTCCTGGTGAGGAGTTCATTGTTAGGATTGATTACGGTCCGACGAATCCGCAACGGGAAGTCGTGTGGGCTGGACGTGGTGATCGTTGGGTTACGCAGCTGATCTATGCTGCCCGCTCATGGCCTGTGGCAGTTCGTGTGGTGAATATTTCCGATAAGAACACCTGGGTCAACGAGCTCTCTGATGTCGCGAGGATCGTGGAATATGGTTTCTTCCCGAGACATGGGCGTTTCGTGCGTCCAGGTTCCGCTGCATATCGTGATTGGGAGGTACTGATCCTGGAAAGCACTCCGTCACCAGAAACGAAGAAGCGCATGGAACGAGAAGCAAGGCTGGAGGCTCTGATGCCGCAACCTCCTTGTGTGGAGCGTCCAGATTATCCATGGCCGACTAAGATACTGCAACATCCGAGGTTGGATAATGCTCGAGTGCAATTTGTGAAATCAGACCCGACCCCAGTCATGAAGCGAGTGCGTTTTGCCCTAGATGCATCCACTCAGACAGATGATTGCTGCTGCAGTGGAGTGGCGGACAGCTTGGACGCAAGTGTGGATACCAGAGATTCTGAGATGTCCTCTGAAAGTGTCTCTCCCAGCGACTATGGTGACGATTGCATCAGTTCTGGTGACGGCTCCTCGGACTCGGAACTAGAGTCTCCTGCAAGTGGTTTTCAGACTTCTCAGTTACCAGCAGATGATCTGGACTTAATGGACGAGTCTTGGGATATCCCTGTTCAAGGGATGCCCGGAACACCTGTGGAAAAATTACGAGTGGAGTATGAGCGGTGTATGCAAGTCTCGAACGAAGAGTTGGATTTGGAACCAGGTGTTTATATGCGGGAAGGCACGGAGCTCCTTGCCCAGTTGCGCGATCAACTGGTCATGTTACCAGAGCTTGAGGAATTGACACCAGAGTGCGATATCGACAGTGCTGATGTTGGAGAACCAGGAAAGACAACACCAGAAATGGAGAAGAAACTACGTGACATTCTGAAATACCACAGAAAGATCTTCCTAGGAGATGGTAATGCAGCACCCGCACCGGCAAGGGGCGTGGTTTGTGATCTAGATGTAGGAGACGCCAAACCGGTGGCCCAACGTCCAAGGTCCGTTGCCCCTCACCTCATGCTGAAGGTGTATGAGCTTCTCAAGAAACTTCTGGAAACTGGTTTGATCGAGTACTCCAATTCGCCGTGGGCATCCCCTATTGTGATCGTTCTGAAGAAGAACGGTGTTGACATACGAATGTGTATCGACTATCGGATTGTGAATGGTTTCATCCAGTTATCACCCTACCCGTTGCCTCTCATTGATGACCTCCTGATTGGGTTCGAGGCTGCGATGTGGTTTATGAGTTTGGATATGGCTAGCGGGTTCTGGGCGATCAGGATGACGGAGCGTGCTCGATTGATATCCGCATTTATTTGTCCATTTGGACACTTCCAGTGGGTGAGAATGCCTTTCGGCCTGAAGAATGCCCCTCTTGTGTATCAAGCTATGCTGGATAATTGCCTGTGGGGATTTGTGAGATTGTCACCAGAGGAAGAGGCTGAAGTTGACGCAGACGTTCTGGAATTCTTGCAGCTGAAGCCTCAAGACTCTGAAAACCAATCCTCAGACTTTGAAAACCATGCGCTGAAATCAGAAGTGTCGGCTCTCACAAGTCAGATGACCGTTTTCCAGAGGAACATTCCGGTTCCAACGTATATGGGTCCAGTCCTGGGGAGAAGTTCGTACATCGATGACATTGCACATGGAGCGCCGACTTGGGACCAACTCTGTGACGATTTAAACGCTCTGCTTTTCAGACTTCGCTACTGGAACATCTCTGTGAGTTTGCCCAAGAGCGAATTTGGGAAACTATCGATCCCGTATCTCTCCCACGAAATCAGCGCCGAAGGTCTGAGAGCGACGCCCAAGATCGTCAAAGGAGTCAAAGAACTGCCGTTCCCGTCCACGCTAAAGGGAGTTCAGAGTTTCATGGGAAGTCTCAATTACTACAACAAGTTTATTGAAGATTTACCGGTTATCGCTGCTGCCTTGTACGAGTTGACGGATGAACAGATCCGCTCTGGGAAGGATCTTACTTGTGCCAAAGAAGCATTTGAGCTCCTGAAACGCAAGATAGTTTCCACCCCACTTCTCAGACACCCGGACCGAACCAGACCGTTTGTTATCATCCCACATGCGAACCCTTGGGCTGCCGCGGCAGTTTTAGGGCAGGAGTACGATGGAGTGATTCATCCAGTCCGGTTCACGGGCCGTGTCCTGAATGACGCTGAACTCAGGTATCATATCGCCGAAAAGGAGGTGATTGCGATTCTCAGAGTCTTGGAAAATTTCAGAGCGCTAGTAGAGTCAAGTCCAGTGATTGTGGTGTATACCAGATACTCTGTGCTGAAATGGTTGTTGACGTCGAATTCCACCGATGGTAGAAACGTGAAGTGGGGTCTGAAGTTGTCGCACTGGGACTTAGAAATTCGCAAGATCCAGCGCGATGAAGACGGACTTCCAGCCATACTCGGCGCAGGCATCACACCCCGAGAACATTTAGACGAGGTATCTGAAAACCTGATTCCAGCCAAGGGGCGAGTCAAACCGCCAGCTCCCGTCAGTGTGGAAATGCTGGAAGCGAATTATCAGGGTCATGTCCTGAGTTTCGATGGTGCAGCAAAGACGTCTACTCGTCTGGGAAGTTGCGGATGCATACTCTGGAAACTCCCTGGTTGGAATGTCTTGGAAGCCCGAGGATTTCCCCTGAAGGACGTCACTGTGAATGACTCGGAGTATTGTGGACTGAACTACGGTCTGAGGATGGCGTTGGAACATGGAATACATGAGCTAGTGGTTGTTGGAGACTCACGTATCGCAATACAACAGGCTCAGGGACTGATTAACTGCAACCAACCTAATTTGCAGCGGAGGTTAGCAGAGTTTGAATCTCTGAAAACCAAATTTCAGGCCCTGAAATTAGTACATGTGAAACGTGAGTTCAACCAAGCGGCAGATTACTTAACTTCGAAGACTCTGGCACTTGGGGAAGCTTGGCAGGTACAAGACGCTGACGAGCTCATCCATCTACAACTAGTGTCTAAAGTACAAGAAAAATTGATGAAGCCCTGCCCAGCTCCAAATGCAGAAGTTCAGGAGTCCGAAGTATCAGGCTCCGAAAACCACGGTGTGACACCCGAGTCTGATGGAATTCCAGGCCCCGAATCCGCACCTCTGCCACGATCAGCTAAAGTATTGATTGCCGTGACCCGTGCCCAAGTTCCGAATAACACTGATCCGCCTGAGGACGACGATGAGCGTGAACCCCTGGGGCCTTTGGAGTTCCAGGCAGAACGTTGGCGGCGAATTAAGGCACATCAGAGCCACGACCCGTATTTGGTTGAGCTCATGAAGTTTCTGAAAGGTGACGTGGGGGATCTACCACGCCCCCGAGTCAGGAAACTAGCAAGGGTCGCTGAAGATTTCATCTTGGATTCCAGAGATGTGCTGTATCGTCTAAGTCGTGCTACCCGAGAGCGGCCTCGAGACAACGTCGATGAACTCAGACTGGTCGTCCCCAGAGATTTGCACTCAGACTTGCTGCATTATGCCCACGAAGATTATCAAGGTGGACATCAGGGAATCAAGAGGACGTTCGAGAAACTGAGTTCAGAGTTCTACTGGTTGGGTATGTATGCCGATGTGGAAAGATTCGTGAAGGAATGTGTGGACTGCGCTAGCGGCAAGGGGCGACCCCCAAATCCTGGACCGTCACCGGGGAATATTGAACCCAGCAGGCCGTTTGAGGTCGTGTCCATGGATTTTGTGACGCATATGCCGAAGTCAGCACGCGGCAACACCTTCCTTCTACTGTTCCAAGACATGTTCTCAGGGTACGTGATGTGTAAGCCAATGAGTAGCACCACGGCTCAAGACGTAGCGGAAGCCTATGAAGAACGTGTTTTCAGAAACTTCGGAGCCAGTTCTCTGATTCGTCATGACCAGGATCCTCGCTTTATGAGTGAGGTGTTCAAGTGTTTCAGGGAACTCCTGGGTAGTAGACAACGAGCTACTTTAGGATACCGACCACAAGCTAATGGCCAACAGGAACGGTCGGTTCAAACTGTGGTGCGCGCGATCAAGGCATATATCTCTGAAGCTGATCAAAGTGATTGGGATGATCATGCCGAGCGTCTGATGTTCGCCCTGAACACGTCGTTCGATGCCACCCGTCTGGAAACGCCTTTTTATTTGGTGCATGGTTGGGATGCTCTCGGAACTGTGTCCGCTATGCTAGGACCCAAGCCGTCGACGACTCAGGAACGAACCGCCTACGAATGGAGAAGGAAGATGCAACGAGACTACAGTTATGCTGTGGCATGTGCCGAAGATCTCCAGAAGAAAGCGAAACGCGATCGGTCTGAAGAACAAACCAGAAAGTGGAACGAGTTATCAGAACGTCTGAAATCAGGTTTTGCTATAGGTGATGCTGTATGGCTTTATATCCCTAAAGTACAAACGGGGTTAAGCCGGAAGCTAGCGCACATGTGGCATGGTCCTTTCAGAATCGATGAGATGTTGGATGACTTCCGCGTACGACTCAAGGTTGAAGATACTGGTTATCGTGTGAATCCCTGGGTGCATGTGAGCCGTCTGAAACCCAGAGCCCTGTTCCCCAGGCGACCAACGATAGAGCTCGAGATTCCAGAAGACGATGACTTTGATGCCGCCTTGCTACCTGAAGATAGTTGGGAACCTGACGCTGAGAATGATGAGTATGAAGTGGAGAAGATTTTGGATACTCGTTGGGGTAAACGTACCAGAACGTCCAAACGTCTCCGTGAATATCTCGTTAAATGGAAAGGTTACGATGAAGCTGAGTGGCTACCGTTATCGAAGTTGAATTGTGGCGCATTACTTTACGAGTTCAACCAGAGTGCACGAGCACGAGCTCGTTTCCAGGCAATGCAAGCTGGAGACGATCACCCCAGAGTCTAAACAACTCTGAAAACGCATCTGGAAGTCCGATATCTGAGAGATTACAGAGACTGACTTTCAGAGAATGAGAGTATGAATGCATGTTCTTCAGAGATTTTATTTCTGAGATTCGTGTGTTCAGACGTGTGATCGACTATGTTATTGCTTGTATGAAAACGACGATGTGTATGTGGAAAAAAGGAATTTGTGGAGATTACGTGCTGATGAATACGAGATTATGAACGATTGAAAGTTGAAGGAGGAGAGGTGAATCAATGGTTGAGTGGAAGATATTAGAAGATGAAAGATTAAATGACTCCACTGAGGCCGAGGTTTACGTCACAAATGCAGACAGCTAAGTGGCCTATCAGTATGAAGTCTTCCTACGAAATTTTTGGCTGAGGCTGGGGACTTCAGTAGCTGAGGGAGACGGGGTTCTCAGAGCGCTCAGCCGGCGTCAAGATATCTTTCTTGATATCGTCAGGAACATATTGGAGCCATTCTTCGTCCACGTTCACTGTGGCCCATTGCATGCGAGCAGGCTCAATGGCATCCAAGTCCCCAAGTTGTGTCTCCAGACTCAGACACTTGGGACCACCAAGTTCGGCGACTCTGGGGTCTTGCCAGATCCAGGGACACGCCTTGTCAGGAACAGTCCAGATGCCAGGCTCCGAGAGCAACGACTTTGGGAAATCCTTGTTCGCCAAGGCTTTCCGGATGAGGGCGTTGTGTTGACGAATCAAAGCAGCTCGACGAATGGCCCGGTACTTGTGCAATTCCGCAGACTTGTCATCAGCCTCGACATCCATAGTGACCCAGTGAGTCCGTTCCCAGAAAGCCTGAGCGTGCTTCTTCATGCTGCGCACAATCTCTTCTACGTCAGCCAGCACCATGGGTTCCAGCTCGTCACGTTTGTGGAAGTAGAACTCAGAAAACCGGTTGTTAAACATGATTTCCCAAGGAGCACGTTTCTTGCGGATCACAGCACAGTAGCGTTCTGAGTCCCAACGTCCCTTGAGGATGGAGCACGAGTGTTTATGGACCTCATAATCCGGAAAACCCAACGTTTGGACTGTCGAAGTCTTGGTAGAACTCACGCGTTGTACTCTGATACCATAGTACAACCAGGAGGAGTCATCACGATTTGGTGTCTCCACCACCTGGAGCTCCCTAACCGACAGCGACTTGTAGGGCTTGGACACCAGACCTCGTGATTTTCCAGAAGAAACCTTAGACTTCGATCCACTTCCGCTGGTGGATTTCGGATGGGACTTGGGACTGGTGTGGGCAACCACAGACGCACGGCTTCTCTTAGACTTCTGGGTGGGGACGATTGGTCCATCGTCAGAGTCGGAGTCGTCTTCAGATTCACGAGGACGCTTGGAGCCAGAACGTGAATGGTCATCAGACTGCTTCTTTTTAGACTTCTTGCTCCCAGACTTCTTGACTCCTGACTTGTCATTTCCAGACTTTTTGCTCTTGGACGTGTCACTCCCAGAATTGTCGTCATCGTCCTCAGAGTCGACGACACCACTATCTTTGTAGTCAGGATCCTCTTTGGGGTTGTCGACTGAAGATTCGACGTCGCTCTCAGGATAATTGACGTGACCATCCAGATCACCCCAAGCAGCGGGTTTGGTACCAGCCGAGATATGACGATCCACCACTTCGTCAGCCATCTGATAGTATACTTCCGGGACGTATTTGGTCCAAGGGGTGGAATCCAAGTGACGCGAGAAAATCACACTCACCAACATCTGGACAAGAACCGGACTACTGAAGAGACTATGAGCCTCTTTGTCCGACGCCAACCATTCCATGGCCTTGTCATAAGCGACGCCAGACAACAAAGCTTGACGAAGGTCAGGACGAACTTCTTTCCAGACCACATCTCCAGGAAGCTTCTTGTATACTTCAGACTTGGCCACCGTGGTACTTGCATTCGCCGAAAGTACGGAGTCTTCAACAGGCTGGTGTCCAGAGGGACGACGCTTGAGACTCCTGAGTCTGACGTGAGCGGCCACTTAGGTGATAACGTCTGAACCGGAGATTTCGAGGAGTACACGAGATACCTGGGACTCTTGGACTGTGAATCAGGAACACCAGTATCCGAACGAGTGAGATCCAGAACTCTGGTATTTTTTGCAGCCTCCTCGGCCGTTCGACGAGCTCGCTCTTCGGAAAGGCGTTTCTTGAAATCAGGAACAGGCTTCTTTCGCTCGTCCAGAGCTGTCACGTTGATGATAGTTGTCCAATGATCTGGAACAATAGTGTCCTCCTGATATGACACCAAGAGATCGTGTAGGCGATTCCAATTACCCGAGATCTCAGAGTTCTCTTGCAAGAACTCCGAAAACCCCCATGGATCCGTCGGCTTGACGTCGGGACGAGACTTCAGAATAGAGACTTGGGCTTGGAGATCGGCAATCTGGGATTTCAGAGCTGCCTTGTCCGCCTTCAGAGCTTCCACTTGGTCTTGATAATGGGCCTTGAGGTCCCGAATCTCTGAAGACATACGCTCCTCCACGACACCAGCGTCCTGCTGAGCAACCTGAAGTTCGTGCTTCCAGTATTGACAGTTCAGCACCCATTCGCGCTTGATCTCTTCACACTCCGACCGAGCCGCCGCAGCATCTATCAGGGCAACACCGTTCTGAGAGCCGACGCGCTCCCGAAGACGTCGATGGGCTGCAGTCATCAGTTTCAAGTAGCCAGCCGTCCGAAAGACCCTTTCAGCAAGCCGGGTATGAGGAACATGAGATAGCAGAGACGCCAACTCGCGGCGAACTTCCACTGACGAAGCCAGAGCATCCAGAGTAGGCACATTTGGAGTCTGGGCACGAGGTGTTATGGTCTCATGGGGATCGAAGCTTGGGATCACACGCTCCAACTCCTGAAGGTCTTCGTCGGTAAGTGTCTCGTACCCTACGAGCACACAAGGACCGCCATATGCATTCGCAATGTGACGACCTCTCTGGAAGTCCTCAGCTCGCGCTGGTACACTTATCAGAAAGGCACGTCCCTCAGGCTCGATGTTAGGCGCGATGTAATTCTGAGGGGCCTCAGAATCTCCCAGTGTAATGACTGGAGCGCTTTCGCTCGTCATCAGACCTTGACGGAAGAGTCGGTCGACTTCCTCGGTAGACAACAGTCGAGGTACACCAAAAGCTCGCGTTTTGAAGACACCAGGGGCGTCTTCCGAGAATGCAGAGCTGGATTACGTGGAGTAGCCTTCGGTGAAGAGCCAGCCGAGTTCGCGCTGCCATCAGGGAGGTCCCTGACATGACCTTCGACCTGGAGAGTTCCAGACTTTGTTGTATGGGCTGGGGCGCTTGAGCTGCCACCAGGCAACGTGGCTGAACCGACGTCACCACCCTGCACCGTGCTGACAGTAGCCGTAGCAGGACCTGTGCCTGTGGCGTCGCCTGCCGTGCCACTCGACGAGGTGTTCGTTTAAAGACGTGCTTGTTTCCTCCGACATGTGAGTGAGAAAGTGGATTGGAATATGACCGCCCGTTGGGCGAGCCAAGTTCAAATTTCTGAGTCTGAGAGAAGAATCAGACTGGGGAACAGGGCGCCAGAGGCTCTGAAAACCAGGCAAATGACAAAGGGTTGCTGCTACACTACGCTCTAAAAACCGTTCATCAGAATGTCTGATAGACCTGGCCATGATACACAGCTTGGAGAAAGTTCCGCACTGACGGATCGTGACCAGGAGGGGCGGTTGACATGATGCTATTTCCGATTTTCGAGCGACAGGTGGATATTACGTTACGATGTGATTGGTTATAATATGGGTTATGAGAGAGGGGGAGCTTGGGACACGGCTGCACCCGTGCGACATCTGTGGAAGATTTTAGACGAACCTTCGCCTGACTGTAAAGGGGCCCAATGGACCAGAAGTGTACTTCAGAGTGTGCACAACTCTGAAGGTCAAATGCACTCTGTCTGGTCACCGGACTTTCCCCGACGATGAGTGCCTAATTCCTGGCGGAAAGTCTCTCAGAAGAACGTATCTCTGAGAGACCTCATCCCGTTACCGTCCAGCGCGACGATGATGGTTCAAGGATCTACACTACTTACCCGCAGAGACCAAGTATCGCGCGCCGGACGCCGCGCACCCGCGCAACCCTCAAGAACTTCGTGTACGTTGAAGCATTGGTGCTCCGTACTATGATATTCCGTTCAAGACTCTGGTATTCCACACTCTATGACCAAGACTCTGAAAACCAAAGTGGTTTCAGACTCTGAAAACCCGGATACCAGACTCGGAAATCAACGAAGATTCAAGACCATACTGAAACCAAGTGAACCCAAGTTCAAGTAACGCAATCAAGTGATGTGTGACCTGCACATCCCCTGTAATGACGTCTCTACCCATCAGCCCATCGGGATCGGCTGCACTGACCATACTGAAACCAAGTTTAGGTCACGCAATCAAGTGATGACTGCCCTGCACATCCCCCGTGATGACGTCTCTACCTGTCAACTCATCGAGATCTGCTGAACTGACTGTATACTGAAACCAAGTCAAGATACCTGATGCATACAAGAACCAAGTGTACCTGAGATATGAAGACTGAATGCATGAAGGACACCAAGGACGACAAGAAGAAGAGAGTTACCAGAGATATATGAGAGTTATGAGAAAGATAAAACGATAAACAGAGTTCAATTTGCTTGCTACTGCACAAGTCCGCTTGAGAGGTATCCAAGCCACTGCGTAAAGGACGTACGCCGTGTGATCTCCACCAAATTCAGTCCCCTTAGGTGGAGATCAGGTAACGTAGAGACCTGAGAGGACCCGCCTATTCCATATCCTAGTTGGGTCGTTTGTTTTGTCTCTAGCGGTAGCCCATTTCATATTGCTCGTTTGGACAGGCTCTGGAAACTAGACAGTCGTTTCCAGGGTGCAAGGTAGACTGTTATATATAGCTGATTGTATTGGTTTATATTTCCCTCTATATTAGAGGGTGGTGCGCGAACGTGAAAGGGATACCAGACAGACCAGGTGTCTGGTAACGAGTCCCTAGTTGACCTGGAGTATTAGCCCACCGTTCAAGGGCCCAGAAAGAATAAGAACGGCTGTATATATTTGTATATTCCTGAACTCTGCATATTTGTTGTTTATCTCTGAAAGTCAAGTATCTCGGTTCTGGATTTGTGATATCCAGACACCGATATCAGACTCTCTCTGGTATATTAACCTCTTCCGACCACCAACTTTCTGGTAACCTACTTGGTTTCCAGAAACTCCGACTCCCGAACGCTCCTGGAAGGACTTCCTGAACTCCGACACCAGACTCCAAGGGAACACAACTTCTCTTCACTTGAACTTTCAGACCCGGCGAGGGTCATATTCCCAAGACAACGAACCCACAGGGATACCACAAGGTACCACACGCCCACCTACGTTGTACGACTCTGAAATCCTTTCAGTAGTCATATAACCGGGTTCACTATACGCCACCTGCTCCGCGATCAAAGTTTCACCGACTTCGCGACA
>VOQZ01001187.1:0-187527 GCA_008079305.1 Phytophthora palmivora | reverse complement strand
GGCGACCGAACTTCAGAGCCGTCTCGCCATGGAACTGGTTGAGTGGGCCACTGTACTGCCAGGTTACAGGTTAACCGACTCTCAGAAGGCATGAAACAAGAAGACACAACAAGTCGAGAAGGAACCGATAGTGTATTACCTGACAAGGATGCTGACCTACAAGGACGACAGCTGATCATGCGCCTCCGGTGACCGGACTCCGAGTGACGCACAGTTCCAATGGTTCCAGCAGTGATGAGCCGCCGCAGTCCAAGCGCTTAGCAGAGACCGCCGCGCCCTCAAGTCTCGTCAACACCCGTCAGCCTTGTCGACGCCATCGCTGTCTTCATTGCCACAATACGAGAGTCGTTCTGATAACACACGACCAGAGTCCGGGCTCCCATGTCTGAAGATCGTAACAGCTCTCGAACTCGAATGACGGATGTGCCGGTTCCCAGCGTTATCGGGACCTCTGATGATCAGTCGTCTGGATTTCAGACCTCGCGTGGAAGCTCCACAGACTCGTCCTTGATGTCTGTGAGTCGAGGGCGGCATCACACATGCCGCTGTCCGCAGAGGGTCTGGCGTTGATTGCCAAGGCGCTGACGTCGGAGGAATGGTCTCCGGAGAAGGTATGGGAATCCAAGTGACTCGAACGTTGTTTCCTGTGAAATCGGAGCCTGAAGACATCGACATGCTGGAAGAAGAAGCTGAGGTGTCAGATGTAAAGCCTGAAAACCAGGCGTTCGTCCATGAGCCTTCACAGGGTTTCAGACAACCAACGTCAGAGATTCCGCCTTCATCTGTTTCCAGCCGAAGTGCAAGCCATCGAAGCCACCGCCAGAGTGTGAAGAGTGAAGACCTTCGGAAAACGCCGTCTCGACGCTTGAGTTCCATCGCGTCGAGTCGCACGAAGTCTGGAGCTCGAAGCTCTCAGAGATCAGGGCCTGCCCAGATCGAACTGAACGTCATGAGGCAACAGCAGGAGTGGCAGAGCCGGATGGAGCAAGCGCAGATGGAGTTCTTGGCCCGAGAACGCTTGGAGTCCATGGAACGTGACCGCCGTCGGGAACAACGCGACTTGGAAGCAAGACGCGAGATCCAGACGCTCACCGACCGCTTGTTGGAGTCTGAGAATGCGAGACTGGAGGCGGAGAGACGTGCTGACGATGCTGAAGAACGGAGAAGTTTGGTATCGGAGAGTAAACCCAGAAGCCGCAGCGTGGCAGAGCTGGAGACGCTGAAATCAGATCTCTGGAGGTCGGAAAGCCAACGTCTGGAATCAGAGTTTGCTGATCGCTGGCGACAGCGAGAAGCCGAAGCCGAAGCCCAACATGCGCGCGCGACAGACGAGATGAAGCGAGACTGGATTTCCCAAATGAAGACCTTACAGCAGCGGATGAAAGATATGGAAGCTGAGCGCGACAGGGAGAAAGAGAGTTCTCAGAACATGCAACGCTTCCACCGGTCAGTTGAGAAACCTTCGAGCAACATTGTCCCAAGTTCAAGAGGCGCGAAGGGTCGGTCACCCTGATTTAGCAACTGCAACCCCGGTGTTAGACACTGAGGACCCTGAAGTTGCAATTAAGTATCCGGTATTCGGATCAGAAATCAGAAGTGAGGTTAGGGTTGAACCCATGTCGCACCCACCGGCTCTCAGGACGGCTCCTCGAGAAGTTGCGACCTTCCAACAAACTGCCCCTGCGCGAAGCTCGGTGACGAAGCGAGTGAAGGCCGAGAGGAATGGCGCCGCCGCTACGACCACTACAGCAACCCACGTGACTCGAGTAGCCTCGGTGACGGAAGCCAAGGGGGACATCAGGCGTGCATCGACTCCACGACGAGATCCACCGCGGAAATCAGACGCTAGACGGTCTAATGGAGACCGAGAGGCGCCCCGCCGAGAGAAGCGCCGTGGTGAAGCACCAGACCCTGGTGGAGACTCTGAGGACTCGAGCTCAGAATCCGAAAGCTCGTCTTCAGACGACTCTGAGCTTGGTGAAGTGGTGAACCTGACAGCAGCGACACAAGCTCAAGCTGGAACTACACTTCTGACGTTGAGGCCGTTCATGAACTCTAACAATCTCGGAGAGTCGATCCTAGAGCCACACTCAGGGAACGCATCCACTGGTGGGAGCGATTCACGAATATGGCGTCTCAAGGAGGGTGGTCGACCAAGACACGCATTCAGGAGCTCAAGTTGAAGCTTCCGGTATCTGCGCGTGACTGGTTTAACCAGCTCCCCAAGAGTGTGTCCCGTGACTGGAGGGAGTTGTCGTCAGAGTTCAAGAAGCGTTACTGTAAGGCGCGGTCATCATATTCAGAGAGATATTTCACAATGGCTATGAAGGACTCTGAGACCCCGCTCGAATTCTTCTATCGACTCAACTCCGCCGCTGGGAAGGCCGACATTGACTTCAGAAAATCGTCCAAGCGTCTTGAGAAGCACGTGCTCCGTTTTATCACGAAGCTCAAGGATGCGCGCCTGAAAACTTCGCTACAAGGTCAGAGATTCCGACGTATTTCAGACTTGGAGTATGCTTTACAACAGGATGAAGATGTCTGGCGAACAGGTGATCAAAGAGATGACCACCACCAAGGCTCGAGACTTCCGAGCAGACAATATTCCACGAGGACCGTTCAAGCCCAAGCGCATGAACCGGACTTATGTCGTGAGAGACCCGGACTCTGAAGATTCTGATGATGATGACCACGAAACCATAAGGGATCTTTAAAATCCGATCAGGATGCCAGAGACCAAACGGTGATTCCAGATTTCAGATTGTGACTTCAGAGTCTACCCGTGATGGAGACACTGCACAGACTTCATCGAGTGCCTCGACAGCTCCGCCGAGCGCTAGTTGGACGCAGACCCTGACAAATGAAGTGTACCGAGTGATGGGTGACATGGGATGGCGTCCGCCGCCCCATTCCCCGTCTGGATCGTCAGGTCAGGGTTTTCATCAGAGACGTCCTGAAAATGGCGGTTATTGGAACAAGTTTTGCGAGAAATGTCAACGCCCAGGACACTCAGAAGAGATTGCTGGAGGGATATCACGTGTGACCGGTGCCAGGAAAAAGGGCATCCAAGTCGAATGTGTCGAGCACCCCCTGTGAAGTGTGTGGAAAATTACATCCCGGAAAACCCTGTGAAGACTTGAAGACTCTGGAAACACTCAAGCAACTCGCCCGTCAAGGCGCACTGAAGGACATGCCAACCACCTGAGAGAAAGACTTCTGGGTGATGAGGCAGACTCTGGGAAGCCGTTAAACTAATACGCCGTCGGATGGGGATCCGAAACGCGCCGGGCAAGGCAATACCCCAGAGTTATGTGTTCTAGTGTGTGTAGGACCGGAGCTGAGAAAGGTTCAAGATAAACCCCAACAATGCATGACCACTTTAACCCAGGAATCGGCTGTGCCTTTCAGAAATCCAGGAAATAAGTTACCCGAGATCTCTGAAAACACTGATCCGATACCTGACGACACAGTGTCATTCAGACTGAAGGATGGCGAATGCTACGGCTGGTGGGAGGATAATTACCCTGATCGTTCCAAGCGAGATGTGGTGATGGTGCATGGTGCTGTGAATGATCGCCGGACTAAGATTCTCCTGGATACCGGTGCGACTATAAACATTCTGAGTTACGACTTTGCGCGTAAGCTCGGACTCAGACTCAAGTCGCACAAGCAAACTAAGGTATCAGGGATGGGTGGTGTTCCGACGTACATTGGCGCCAGCGCTGAGATCAAGTTGACACTTGGGCCAAGAGTGGTGTACATTGTGGATGTTTGGGTCGCGAATATTGGTGAAGGAATTGATGTGCTTTTAGGAATGGGCTTTATGTTTGCCGCTGGAGTGAGGATCAGTACTCGCGAAGGTCTGGTGTCGTTACCAGACGAAGTCGTGGTGATGATGTGTAATTGGGAACCCGGTGACCACATTGGTCGTAGCAGGTTTGTCAGACCAAGCGAGGCCGTTCTTCTGAGTCCTGGTGAGGAGTTCATTGTTAGGATTGATTACGGTCCGACGAATCCGCAACGGGAAGTCGTGTGGGCTGGACGTGGTGATCGTTGGGTTACGCAGCTGATCTATGCTGCCCGCTCATGGCCTGTGGCAGTTCGTGTGGTGAATATTTCCGATAAGAACACCTGGGTCAACGAGCTCTCTGATGTCGCGAGGATCGTGGAATATGGTTTCTTCCCGAGACATGGGCGTTTCGTGCGTCCAGGTTCCGCTGCATATCGTGATTGGGAGGTACTGATCCTGGAAAGCACTCCGTCACCAGAAACGAAGAAGCGCATGGAACGAGAGGCAAGGCTGGAGGCTCTGATGCCGCAACCTCCTTGTGTGGAGCGTCCAGATTATCCATGGCCGACTAAGATACTGCAACATCCGAGGTTGGATAATGCTCGAGTGCAATTTGTGAAATCAGACCCGACCCCAGTCATGAAGCGAGTGCGTTTTGCCCTAGATGCATCCACTCAGACAGATGATTGCTGCTGCAGTGGAGTGGCGGACAGCTGGACGCAAGTGTGGATACCAGAGATTCTGAGATGTCCTCTGAAAGTGTCTCTCCCAGCGACTCTGGTGACGATTGCATCAGTTCTGGTGACGGCTCCTCGGACTCGGAACTAGAGTCTCCTGCAAGTGGTTTTCAGACTTCTCAGTTACCAGCAGATGATCTGGACTTAATGGACGAGTCTTGGGATATCCCTGTTCAAGGGATGCCCGGAACACCTGTGGAAAAATTACGAGTGGAGTATGAGCGGTGTATGCAAGTCTCGAACGAAGAGTTGGATTTGGAACCGGGTGTTTATGCGGGAAGGCACGAGCTCCTTGCCCAGTTGCGCGATCAACTGGTCATGTTACCAGAGCTTGAGGAATTGACACCGGAGTGCGATGCGTATCGACAGTGCTGATGTTGGAGAACCAGGAAAGACAACACCAGAAATGGAGAAGAAACTACGTGACATTCTGAAATACCACAGAAAGATCTTCCTAGGAGATGGTAATGCAGCACCCGCACCGGCAAGGGGTGGTTTGTGATCTAGATGTAGGAGACGCCAAACCGGTGGCCCAACGTCCAAGGTCCGTTGCCCCTCACCTCATGTTGAAGGTGTATGAGCTTCTCAAGAAACTTCTGGAAACTGGTTTGATCGAGTACTCCAATTCGCCGTGGGCATCCCCTATTGTGATCGTTCTGAAGAAGAACGGTGTTGACATACGAATGTGTATCGACTATCGGATTGTGAATGGTTTCATCCAGCTATCACCCTACCCGTTGCCTCTCATTGATGACCTCCTGATTGGGTTCGAGGCTGCGATGTGGTTTATGAGTTTGGATATGGCTAGCGGGTTCTGGGCGATCAGGATGACGAAGCGTGCTCGATTGATATCCGCATTTATTTGTCCATTTGGACACTTCCAGTGGGTGAGAATGCCTTTCGGCCTGAAGAATGCCCCTCTTGTGTATCAAGCTATGCTGGATAATTGCCTGTGGGGATTTGTGAGATTGTCACCAGAGGAAGAGGCTGAAGTTGACGCACGTTCTGGAATTCTTGCAGCTGAAGCCTCAAGACTCTGAAAACCAATCCTCAGACTTTGAAAACCATGCGCTGAAATCAGAAGTGTCGGCTCTCACAAGTCAGATGACCGTTTTCCAGAGGAACATTCCGGTTCCAACGTATATGGGTCCAGTCCTGGGGAGAAGTTCGTACATCGATGACATTGCACATGGAGCGCCGACTTGGGACCAACTCTGTGACGATTTAAACGCTCTGCTTTTCAGACTTCGCTACTGGAACATCTCTGTGAGTTTGCCCAAGAGCGAATTTGGGAAACTATCGATCCCGTATCTCTCCCACGAAATCAGCGCCGAAGGTCTGAGAGCGACGCCCAAGATCGTCAAAGGAGTCAAGAACTGCCGTTCCCGTCCACGCTAAAGGGAGTTCAGAGTTTCATGGGAAGTCTCAATTACTACAACAAGTTTATTGAAGATTTACCGGTTATCGCTGCTGCCTTGTACGAGTTGACGGATGAACAGATCCGCTCTGGGAAGGATCTTACTTGTGCCAAAGAAGCATTTGAGCTCCTGAAACGCAAGATAGTTTCCACCCCACTTCTCAGACACCCGGACCGAACCAGACCGTTTGTTATCATCCCACATGCGAACCCTTGGGCTGCCGCGGCAGTTTTAGGGCAGGAGTACGATGGAGTGATTCATCCAGTCCGGTTCACGGGCCGTGTCCTGAATGACGCTGAACTCAGGTATCATATCGCCGAAAAGGAGGTGATTGCGATTCTCAGAGTCTTGGAAATTTCAGAGCGCTAGTAGAGTCAAGTCCAGTGATTGTGGTGTATACCAGATACTCTGTGCTGAAATGGTTGTTGACGTCGAATTCCACCGATGGTAGAAACGTGAAGTGGGGTCTGAAGTTGTCGCACTGGGACTTAGAAATTCGCAAGATCCAGCGCGATGAAGACGGACTTCCAGCCATACTCGGCGCAGGCATCACACCCCGAGAACATTTAGACGAGGTATCTGAAAACCTGATTCCAGCCAAGGGGCGAGTCAAACCGCCAGCTCCCGTCAGTGTGGAAATGCTGGAAGCGAATTATCAGGGTCATGTCCTGAGTTTCGATGGTGCAGCAAAGACGTCTACTCGTCTGGGAAGTTGCGGATGCATACTCTGGAAACTCCCGGTTGGAATGTCTTGGAAGCCCGAGGATTTCCCCTGAAGGACGTCACTGTGAATGACTCGGAGTATTGTGGACTGAACTACGGTCTGAGGATGGCGTTGGAACATGGAATACGTGAGCTAGTGGTTGTTGGAGACTCACGTATCGCAATACAACAGGCTCAGGGACTGATTAACTGCAACCAACCTAATTTGCAGCGGAGGTTAGCAGAGTTTGAATCTCTGAAAACCAAATTTCAGGCCCTGAAATTAGTACATGTGAAACGTGAATTCAACCAAGCGGCAGATTACTTAACTTCGAAGACTCTGGCACTTGGGGAAGCTTGGCAGGTACAAGACGCTGACGAGCTCATCCATCTACAACTAGTGTCTAAAGTACAAGAAAAATTGATGAAGCCCTGCCCAGCTCCAAATGCAGAAGTTCAGGAGTCCGAAGTATCAGGCTCCGAAAACCACGGTGTGACACCCGAGTCTGATGGAATTCCAGGCCCCGAATCCGCACCTCTGCCACGATCAGCTAAAGTATTGATTGCCGTGACCCGTGCCCAAGTTCCGAATAACACTGATCCGCCTGAGGACGACGATGAGCGTGAACCCCTGGGGCCTTTGGAGTTCCAGGCAGAACGTTGGCGGCGAATTAAGGCACATCAGAGCCACGACCCGTATTTGGTTGAGCTCATGAAGTTTCTGAAAGGTGACGTGGGGGATTTACCACGCCCCCGAGTCAGGAAACTAGCAAGGGTCGCTGAAGATTTCATCTTGGATTCCAGAGATGTGCTGTATCGTCTAAGTCGTGCTACCCGAGAGAGACAACGTCGATGAACTCAGACTGGTCGTCCCCAGAGATTTGCACTCAGACTTGCTGCATTATGCCCACGAAGATTATCAAGGTGGACATCAGGGAATCAAGAGGACGTTCGAGAAACTGAGTTCAGAGTTCTACTGGTTGGGTATGTATGCCGATGTGGAAAGATTCGTGAAGGAATGTGTGGACTGTGCTAGCGGCAAGGGGCGACCCCCAAATCCTGGACCGTCACCGGGGAATATTGAACCCAGCAGGCCGTTTGAGGTCGTGTCCATGGATTTTGTGACGCATATGCCGAAGTCAGCACGCGGCAACACCTTCCTTCTACTGTTCCAAGACATGTTCTCAGGGTACGTGATGTGTAAGCCAATGGGTAGCACCACGGCTCAAGACGTAGCGGAAGCCTATGAAGAACGTGTTTTCAGAAACTTCGGAGCCAGTTCTCTGATTCGTCATGACCAGGATCCTCGCTTTATGAGTGAGGTGTTCAAGTGTTTCAGGGAACTCCTGGGTAGTAGACAACGAGCTACTTTAGGATACCGACCACAAGCTAATGGCCAACAGGAACGGTCGGTTCAAACTGTGGTGCGCGCGATCAAGGCATATATCTCTGAAGCTGATCAAAGTGATTGGGATGATCATGCCGAGCGTCTGATGTTCGCCCTGAACACGTCGTTCGATGCCACCCGTCTGGAAACGCCTTTTTATTTGGTGCATGGTTGGGATGCCCTCGGAACTGTGTCCGCTATGCTAGGACCCAAGCCGTCGACGACTCAGGAACGAACCGCCTACGAATGGAGAAGGAAGATGCAACGAGACTACAGTTATGCTGTGGCATGTGCCGAAGATCTCCAGAAAAAAGCGAAACGCGATCGGTCTGAAGAACAAACCAGAAAGTGGAACGAGTTATCAGAACGTCTGAAATCAGGTTTTGCTATAGGTGATGCTGTATGGCTTTATATCCCTAAAGTACAAACGGGGTTAAGCCGGAAGCTAGCGCACATGTGGCATGGTCCTTTCAGAATCGATGAGATGTTGGATGACTTCCGCGTACGACTCAAGGTTGAAGACACTGGTTATCGTGTGAATCCCTGGGTGCATGTGAGCCGTCTGAAACCCAGAGCCCTGTTCCCCAGGCGACCAACGATAGAGCTCGAGATTCCAGAAGACGATGACTTTGATGCCGCCTTGCTACCTGAAGACAGTTGGGAACCTGACGCTGAGAATGATGAGTATGAAGTGGAGAAGATTTTGGATACTCGTTGGGGTAAACGTACCAGAACGTCCAAACGTCTCCGTGAATATCTCGTTAAATGGAAAGGTTACGATGAAGCTGAGTGGCTACCGTTATCGAAGTTGAATTGTGGCGCATTACTTTACGAGTTTAACCAGAGTGCACGAGCACGAGCTCGTTTCCAGGCAATGCAAGCTGGAGACGATCACCCCAGAGTCTAAACAACTCTGAAAACGCATCTGGAAGTCCGATATCTGAGAGATTACAGAGACTGACTTTCAGAGAATGAGAGTATGAATGCATGCTCTTCAGAGATTTTATTTCTGAGATTCGTGTGTTCAGACGTGTGATCGACTATGTTATTGCTTGTACGAAAACGACGATGTGTATGTGGAAAAAAGGAAGTTGTGGAGATTACGTGCTGATGAATACGAGATTATGAACGATTGAAAGTTGAAGGAGGAGAGGTGAATCAATGGTTGAGTGGAAGATATTAGAAGATGAAAGATTAAATGACTCCACTGAGGCCGAGGTTTACGTCACAAATGCAGATAGCTAAGTGGCCTATCAGTATGAAGTCTTCCTACGAAAATTTTGGCTGAGGCTGGGGACTTCAGTAGCTGAGGGAGACGGGGTTCTCAGAGCGCTCAGCCGGCGTCAAGAGATCTTTCTTGATATCGTCAGGAACATATTGGAGCCATTCTTCGTCCACGTTCACTGTGGCCCATTGCATACGAGCAGGCTCAATGGCATCCAAGTCCCCAAGTTGTGTCTCCAGACTCAGACACTTGGGACCACCAAGTTCGGCGACTCTGGGGTCTTGCCAGATCCAGGGACACGCCTTGTCAGGAACAGTCCAGATGCCAGGCTCCGAGAGCAACGACTTTGGGAAATCCTTGTTCGCCAAGGCTTTCCGGATGAGGGCGTTGTGTTGACGAATCAAAGCAGCTCGACGAATGGCCCGGTACTTGTGCAATTCTGCAGACTTGTCATCAGCCTCGACATCCATAGTGACCCAGTGAGTCCGTTCCCAGAAAGCCTGAGCGTGCTTCTTCATGCTGCGCACAATCTCTTCTACGTCAGCCAGCACCATGGGTTCCAGTTCGTCACGTTTGTGGAAGTAGAACTCAGAAAACCGGTTGTTAAACATGATTTCCCACGGAGCACGTTTCTTGCGAATCACAGCACAGTAGCGTTCTGAGTCCCAACGTCCCTTGATGATGGAGCACGAGTGTTTATGGACCTCATAATCCGGAAAACCCAACGTTTGGACTGTCGAAGTCTTGGTAGAACTCACGCGTTGTACTCTGATACCATAGTACAACCAGGAGGAGTCATCACGATTTGGTGTCTCCACCACCTGGAGCTCCCTGACCGACGGCGACTTGTAGGGCTTGGACACCAGACCTCGTGATTTTCCAGAGGAAACCTTAGACTTCGATCCACTTCCGCTGGTGGATTTCGGATGGGACTTGGGACTGGTGTGGGCAACCACAGACGCACGGCTTCTCTTAGACTTCTGGGTGGGGACGATTGGTCCATCGTCAGAGTCGGAGTCGTCTTCAGATTCACGAGGACGCTTGGAGCCAGAACGTGAATGGTCATCAGACTGCTTCTTTTTAGACTTCTTGCTCCCAGACTTTTTGACTCCTGACTTGTCATTTCCAGACTTTTTGCTCTTGGACGTGTCACTCCCAGAATTGTCGTCATCGTCCTCAGAGTCGACGACACCACTATCTTTGTAGTCAGGATCCTCTTTGGGGTTGTTGACTGAAGATTCGACGTCGCTCTCAGGATAATTGACGTGACCATCCAGATCACCCCAAGCAGCGGGTTTGGTACCAGCCGAGATATGACGATCCACCACTTCGTCAGCCATCTGATAGTATACTTCCGGGACGTATTTGGTCCAAGGGGTGGAATCCAAGTGACGCGAGAAAATCACACTCACCAACATCTGGACAAGAACCGGACTACTGAAGAGACTATGAGCCTCTTTGTCCGACGCTAACCATTCCATGGCCTTGTCATAAGCGACGCCAGACAACAAAGCTTGACGAAGGTCAGGACGAACTTCTTTCCAGACCACATCTCCAGGAAGCTTCTTGTATACCTCAGACTTGGCCACCGTGGTACTTGCATTCGCCGAAAGTACGGAGTCTTCAACAGGCTGGTGTCCAGAGGGACGACGCTTGAGATTCTTGAAGTCTGACGTGAGCGGCCACTTAGGTGATAACGTCTGAGCCGGGGATTTCGAGGAATACACGAGATACCTGGGACTCTTGGACTGTGAGTCAGGAACACCAGTATCCGAACGAGTGAGATCCAGAACTCTGGTATTTTTTGCAGCCTCCTTGGCCGTTCGACGAGCTCGCTCTTCGGAAAGACGTTTCTTGAATTCAGGAACAGGCTTCTTTCGCTCGTCCAGAGCTGTCACGTTGATGATAGTTGTCCAATGATCTGGAACAATAGTGTCCTCCTGATATGACACCAAGAGATCGTGTAGGCGATTCCAATTGCCCGAGATCTCAGAGTTCTCTTGCAAGAACTCCGAAAACCCCCATGGATCCGTCGGTTTGACGTCGGGACGAGACTTCAGGATAGAGACTTGGGCTTGGAGATCGGCAATCTGGGATTTCAGAGCTGCCTTGTCCGCCTTCAGAGCTTCCACTTGGTCTTGATAATGGGCCTTGAGGTCCCGAATCTCTGAAGACATACGCTCCTCCACGACACCAGCGTCCTGCTGAGCAACCTGAAGTTCGTGCTTCCAGTATTGACAGTTCAGCACCCATTCGCGCTTGATCTCTTCACACTCCGACCGAGCCGCCGCAGCATCTATCAGGGCAACACCGTTCTGAGAGCCGACGCGCTCCCGGAGACGTCGATGGGCTGCAGTCATCAGTTTCAAGTAGCCAGCCGTCCGAAAGACCCTTTCAGCAAGCCGGGTATGAGGAACATGAGATAGCAGAGACGCCAACTCGCGGCGAACTTCCACTGACGAAGCCAGAGCATCCAGAGTAGGCACATTTGGAGTCTGGGCGCGAGGTGTTATGGTCTCATGGGGATCGAAGCTTGGGATCACGCGCTCCAACTCCTGAAGGTCTTCGTCGGTAAGTGTCTCGTACCCTACGAGCACACAAGGACCGCCATATGCATTCGCAATGTGACGGCCTCTCTGGAAGTCCTCAGCTCGCGCTGGTACACTTATCAGAAAGGCACGTCTCTCAGGCTCAATGTTAGGCGCGATGTAATTCTGAGGGGCCTCAGAATCTCCCAGTGTAACGACTGGAGCGCTTTCGCTCGGTATCAGACCTTGACGGAAGAGTTGGTCGACTTCCTCGGTAGACAACAGTCGAGGTACACCAAAAGCTCGCGTTTTGAAGACACCAGGGGCGTCTTCCGAAAATGCAGAAGCTGGATTACGTGGAGTAGCCTTTGGTGAAGAGTCAGCCGAGTTCGCGCTGCCATCAGGGAGGTCCCTGACATGACCTTCGACCGGGAGAGTTCCGGACTTTGTTGTATGGGCTGGGGCGTTTGAGCTGCCACCAGGCAACGCGGCTGAACCGACGTCACCACCCTGCACCGTGCTGACAGTAGCCGTAGCAGGACCTGTGCCTGTGGCGTCGCCTGCCGGGCCACTCGACGAGGTGTTCGTGTTTGAAGACGTGCTTGTTTCCTCCGACATGTGAGTGAGAAAGTGGATTGGAATATGACCGCCCGTTGGGCGAGCCAAGTTCAAATTTCTGAGTCTGAGAGAAGAATCAGACTGGGGAACAGGGCGCCAGAGGCTCTGAAAACCAGGCAAATGACAAAGGGTTGCTGCTACACTACGCTCTAAAAACCGTTCATCAGAATGTCTGATAGACCTGGCCATGATACACAGCTTGGAGAAAGTTCCGCACTGACGGATCGTGACCAGGAGGGGCGGTTGACATGATGCTATTTCCGATTTTCGAGCGACAGGTGGATATTACGTTACGATGTGATTGGTTATAATATGGGTTATGAGAGAGGGGGAGCTTGGGACACGGCTGCACCCGTGCGACATCTGTGGAAGATTTTAGACGAACCTTCGCCTGACTGTAAAGGGGCCCAATGGACCAGAAGTGTACTTCAGAGTGTGCACAACTCTGAAGGTCAAATGCACTCTGTCTGGTCACCAGACTTTCCCCGACGATGAGTGCCTAATTCCTGGCGGAAAGTCTCTCAGAAGAACGTATCTCTGAGAGACCTCATCCCGTTACCGTCCAGCGCGACGATGATGGTTCAAGGATCTACACTACTTACCTGCAGAGACCAAGTATCGCGCGCCGGACGCCGCGCACCCGCGCAACCCTCAAGAACTTCGTGTACGTTGAAGTATTGGTGCTCCGTACTATGATATTCCGTTCAAGACTCTGGTATTCCACACTCTATGACCAAGACTCTGAAAACCAAAGTGGTTTCAGACTCTGAAAACCCGGATACCAGACTCGGAAATCAACGAAGATTCAAGACCATACTGAAACCAAGTGAACCCAAGTTCAAGTAACGCAATCAAGTGATGTGTGACCTGCACATCCCCTGTAACGACGTCTCTACCCATCAGCCCATCGGGATCGGCTGCACTGACTATACTGAAACCAAGTTTAGGTCACGCAATCAAGTGATGACTGCCCTGCACATCCCCCGTGATGACGTCTCTACCTGTCAACTCATCGAGATCTGCTGAACTGACTGTATACTGAAACCAAGTCAAGATACCTGATGCATACAAGAGCCAAGTGTACCTGAGATATGAAGACTGAATGCATGAAGGACACCAAGGACGACAAGAAGAAGAGAGTTACCAGAGATATATGAGAGTTATGAGAAAGATAAAACGATAAACAGAGTTCAATTTGCTTGCTACTGCACAAGTCCGCTTGAGAGGTATCCAAGCCACTGCGTAAAGGACGTACGCCGTGTGATCTCCACCAAATTCAGTCCCCTTAGGTGGAGATCAGGTAACGTAGAGACCTGAGAGGACCCGCCTATTCCATATCCTAGTTGGGTCGTTTGTTTTGTCTCTAGCGGTAGCCCATTTCATATTGCTCGTTTGGACAGGCTCTGGAAACTAGACAGTCGTTTCCAGGGTGCAAGGTAGACTGTTATATATAGCTGATTGTATTGGTTTATATTTCCCTCTATATTAGAGGGTGGTGCGCGAACGTGAAAGGGATACCAGACAGACCAGGTGTCTGGTAACGAGTCCCTAGTTGACCTGGACCACCGTTCAAGGGCCCAGAAAGAATAAGAACGGCTGTATATATTTGTATATTCCTGAACTCTGCATATTTGTTGTTAATCTCTGAAAGTCAAGTGTCTCGGTTCTGGATTTGTGATATCCAGACACCGATATCAGACTCTCTCTGGTACATTAACCTCTTCCCGACCACCAACTTTCTGGTAACCTACTTGGTTTCCAGAAACTCCGACTCCCGAACGCTCCTGGAAGGACTTCCTGAACTCCGACACCAGACTCCAAGGGAACACAATTTCTCTTCACTTTGAACTTTAGACTCCGGCGAGGGTCATATTCCCAAGACAACGAACCCACAGGGATACCACAAGGTACCACACGCCCACCTACGTTGTACGACTCTGAAATCCTTTCAGTAGTCATATAACCGGGTTCACTATACGCCACCTGCTCCGCGATCAAAGTTTCACCGACTTCGCGACAACACAACTAGCGGCCTCAATGTCGTTAACAAAGAGTGGTTCATCTTGAACCGAGGCACGCTCATAGGCACCACGCGGAGCGCCCATGGTTAAGACCACGAGGGGCCTTAAGGTGCTCCAGGAACATGGGAGACCCAGACCCCGCATCCGGTGGATAATATCCACGGGGATACACCGGCGTGGGAGGCACAGGAGTGCCTTGCAGTTGAGCAGCTTGATAGCGCTCCTGCTGATCATCGAGATCATTGGAGATCTCTTGGGGCTCGGTGACATCCCCCTCCTCTTCGTCTTCCTCTGAGGAGTCGAACAGGGATCGAAATCCCTTTGCAATTGGAGGCTCTGAAGTAGGAGAGCCAGGGGCTGCGCGCTTCTTAGCAGCAGCACCCTCATCATCCCGTTTTGAAGTAGCTGCTTTCTCAGCTTGCGCTCGAGCCTTACCTTCGGCTAAGGTAAGGTTCTTGGCAGGCGAGCTCGTCGAAGCTGCCTTTGCCTCGGATGATTCAGCATCATCAGCATGAGCGTCCTGTGAAGGAGTATCCTGAGAAGGAGTTGGATCTTTGGAGGATCCAGGATAGTCCCCGTCAGACTCTGATCCCGTGATCATTGGGATATTAAAAACGGGGGGCTCTGCCCCAGGACTGTGGTCCCGATAGGTGAACCGAGGGTTCGGCCTATCGTCGGGCGACGAGGAGCGCGAGCGACTGCGTCGCGGGCTCCCTCCTTGTTTGGCAGCAGCAGCGGTATGCTTGCTGGCTGCCTCGGAAGCCGCCTTGCGGGCTTCCTTGCGCGGAGCGGCCTTGTCTTTCGACTTGGCCTTAGCAGTCTTCGACCTCGCGGTCTTAGACTTAGAGGGTGCCGAAGCGCCGTGGGTGCTTGCCTTCTTCGGCATCTTGGGAGAGGTTGACGCGGAAACCTCGGGTGCTGGCGTTAGCGCGAAAGGCTTAATGAAGCCTCAAAGCCACAACGGTGGCTCGTCGATGGGCATCGACAGGGACAGGAAAGAGAGCGGCGCTCTCTTCCTAGCTCCTCATTGGTTGGGGGTGTTTCCAATCTAAGTGGGGGATGATGTAACGGGGTTACATGAAGGAGTACCCTAGAAAAGGTACCGTCTTTAGAAGTAGATATACTTCTGTGAGTATCGGTTTTAGATACTCACTCGTAGGTGGTGTGGACCACACTACTGCCACGTAGGTCTGGTGGCTGAGGGCCAACCAATAGCATTTGACCTACCTTTTATATGCATATTAAGGTTAAATTATAGTTAATTAGGAGTTTGTATTACAGGCCAAATGGACCTAATTAACTATAAATAAATCAGTCTAAAATCTACTCTAAACTGGCTATTAAGTCCCCTCAGACCAGGGACTAGTGAACTGCCGTTCACTTAGAGTTTGTATACTCTTAATAGCACGCTTCCTCAAGCAAGGTGCTCGTGTGACCCCGTCACAGTCTTGAACATGCTGAAAGGCTTAATGAAAGAAGCCAAGCCACAACGGTGGCTCGTCGATGGATGTCGACAAGAGAGGGAAAGATAACGGCGCTCTCTTCCTAACTCCTCACTGGTTGAGGGTGTTTTCAACCTAAGTGGGGGAGGATGTAACCGGGTTACATGAGGGGTACCCCAGAAAGGGTACCGCCTCCAGAAGTAGACATACTTCTGAGAGTATTCGTTTTGTAAATACTCAGTCGTGGGTGGTGTGGACCACACCACTGCCACGTAGGTCGGGTGGCGAAGGGCCAACCAATAGTATTTGACCTACTTTTATGTGCATATCTAGGAACAATCATAGTTAATTAGTAATTTGCATTAAAGGCCAAATTACGTATTAACCATAAATATGACAGTCTTAAATCTACGCTAAAGTGGCTATTAAGTATCCCAGACCATGAACTAGTGGACCGCTGTTCACTAAGAGTTTGTATACTCTTGATAGCATGCTTCCTCTTTGCAAGGTCCCCGCCACACCAGCCCCAGATTGGCCAAAAGTACAGACTCATGTCTCTGTTTCAGCGCAAACTTCTAGTTCCTATTTCTGCTCATTGACTGTGCACATAGTTACCAGTGTTCTAGGTAATCTTCAAGGCTACTCGATAAAGTGTGGATTTAGTTGGTCTCAGTCATTCAGAGATATCGTGGGGAGAATCATTGTTAGAAGTCCTACTAACCCGGAAAGTACTTTATACAATCGACAACCACACCTCAGTCCACCAACTATTTCTGTTCCAAGTAGTTAAAAGCCTATGTACTTTCACTTCGAGTACGACTTCAATATTTCTTTGGTTTTTCATCTGTTGTTGATGTGACAACACGTTTGATAATAGTGCAGCAAAACAACAAGACTTATGCAGCAGAAAAACAAGTCTAGGTATCCCGCTACAGAGAATGTTTTGTTGAAATAGAGTGAACAAGTTAGCTAGAACAAACCAAGCTGCATGTATGTAAACATAACTCTTTAATCCATTCTAGGAATGATTATCGTGCCCTGATAGATGGCTTCTCACTTATGTCCACGCTAAGGTTGAGGCGCTTCTCTCGCTTGTTTTCTTTTCAAATATTCTTCAAACCGAGCTCCCGCCCGCATATACTTGGCTTGTGTCTTCGGGTTTGTTTTCGTTGACGCTTTTGTGTAGAGATGACCAGGCGTCAATCCCATCTTGTAAAGAATTGGGTGCATGAACTCGAAGTAATTCGCTTTCCACTTGTCAGCTTTAGCACGACCTACAGCCTTTTCAAGCACCTTAAAAATTGCACCGACTGTACTTCCCAGAATGTTTCTCTCCTCCGTTTCGGGATCGGAAAGCACTAAAATATCCACAAAGAGGGCCTTCTTGTCGACAACCGTAGTGTCGTCGTTTGTTGTACCGCTTTCACGTCTTAAAAGTCTTGCGACACCCGTTGTGCCATCAGTAGAAGCAATAACCGGAGTTTCAACAGGCTCAAATTCCGGGTTCTTGATCGAGTCTGTCGCCACAACCACTGGGGGATGAGTAATCAGAGTTACGAAACCCAAGAAGAGAATGCAAAACACTCCACGTATATGCAACTGCATGTAATGAACAGCTAGTTGAGGCACTTGTGTTAGACGTCGACAAACAGGAAATGATGCGTTAGATGTACAAAGGAATTATTTAATAACGTTGATTTTACAAATCGTCATTGCTACGATCATGTCGTTTCTAGTAATAGCCGTTTTATCTGGTCTGAAACTCTACTACATTGTCAACACTGATTGCGAACCAGAATATTCACATCACCGTACAATATCTAGAATCATGATGTGTTCGCAACTTTAGAGTACAATTACTAATCCACAATCTTACGTAGAATTAGAGAGTGGCATAATAGTGTTTTCGATTTACTCAACCTGTAGAAAATATATTTAAAACGCTTAATTTTTCTTAAAAATCAGTGACTTGGTCTGATAAATCCGGTGTCTAAATATGTCTCTTATAGCCCTGGTTCGACGTCTTGAAGCAACTCAAAAATCACTTCACACACTATGCCACGATAACTGTGGGTGTGGGAATCAAAATAACTAGCGCAATGTACGCATATAATGAGCTGCGGTATAATCGTTCATACCATCTCCTGTAAATAGTTATTGACACTTCAACAGAAAAGCTTGAAAAGAAGACATCAAAATCTACAGCTATTCACCCAACGGTCGTAACTTAATTAAACAACTACGATTTGACCGTCGAAAAGCTCATAATTAGGAGGCTTCGTCACAGATAAGCCACGCAGCTCCTCAACTATCAACGTTTACATTGCAAACAAGACGTGTAACATCCTTGGTCCAGCTCTACATGACCAAACTACTCCCAAGGATTGTTTAAGTAACCCACCGAAAGCAATGCCACATTTGTTGAAATTGAATGCCTCGAAGCTTGGGAGAGGGGGTTCAATGTAATTTATTCACCTAGAACCTTAATTTTAAAGATTACTCCATTTGCTTCCCACAACCTTCCTGGTACTTGACCTGGTGGCGTAAATTTAGGCGCTTATTTCGAAGCCTCGTAGATGGCACATTGCCGTCTAAGTGAATTACCCTAAACTATCCCTGTACCTTTCGTTGGCTGCTGGTTGAAAGTGATGTAATTTTCAGAGGTTATCGGGACTCCATTTAGGGGGAGATTAAGTGTTAGAGGTAATCGACCGGATGACTTGAAAATTCGTATCGATGTCTCTCCGGGCGAGATTCGAACCCTCAAGGTACGCTTAAACTTCGTAGGTCTAGCCCACATGACTACCAGTCGCTCTATTTTCCACAACCTTCTTAGTATTTTGTTGTTGGCAAGTTGAAATTCTCTGAAAATTATTTCGGTTTCAGAGTGTATTCGTAGGGCCAAAACCCACTCCAAACGCACTATAAAGTGATAATTCCAAAATACGATCCCACACTGGTGGCTCAAAAACTCACTCCATATTCCCACGCACCTATGAAAACAAGAAAAACCCACACGATATGTGGTTATTTTTTCATCGACCAACTTCAACCTATAAACTCTTGCAGTTCCCGTAATTTTTAGTAGTGAAAACTCTTACATCTCCAATGAAGATTACGAACTGAAATACCCATGTATTTGTGGGGGAGTTCCTGTAACATTAGGCATAATTTACGATTCAACTCGATATCTTACACAACATTCGAGAAATTTATCAAGATAGCCCACCAAAAAACAAGGTCAAATAAGAACTACCCAGACCGTACAACATCATCTTCAAACTCCCTTAAGCGTTATTAGCAAGCCTATTGTCTAATTACCTGAAGTTATGCGATTTTTGCCTGTCAAATGGAATGCAATTGCAACAACTGAAGCTGGTGCAAATGCCGCGCGTTGCTCTGGAAGCCAGTTTAATATCATTGTTTTACAGGAACATATCTTGCTTTAGTGGAAAGTACTATTGACGTAATTTCGGCAACCTCCCACCACCAATTTACTGTAGAATTCTAAGTGAGCTACAGCGTACTATTGATTACTTCGGATAAATACAACGAAAGACAGCCTATATTTCGTATCTGTTGCTGCTTCAGAATTGTGTCAACTTACCCTTGGTGACAGTGCAGCGAAACAGCGCGAATAGACAGAGAACCCCACTAACCTGATACAATAAACTGTCGAAGATTGAATGGAAAAGTTGGCTGAACCAACCAACCTACACGTAATGATTATATTCATAAGGGAATGCGCATCTTATTCTGATGAGTGCTTCGTCCCTTCAACCCGAGTTTAAGGCTTGACATCTGCCACTGATTTTGTTGCCCAATACGCTGCATACCGATCAGAAGCTTGCATGTACTTCGCTCTTACATTGGGGTTTGTCATCATCTGTGCTTTAGTGTAACACTAATCGATGCGCAGATCGAAGCGGAGACGAGTGAAGAAGAGCAGAGAAGGAAGTACTGGAGACCCGAAGCTTGCGGTGCTCACCGGTACTTGCGAAGAGGAATGGAAATTGAAAAGTGATTGATTGATCGGCTAGCTTAGTGTCGATACCCACAACCATCAACGTTGGCGACAGAGATATACACACAAGTATCCAGGTCCCATCCTAAAACCTATCAATCTCAAATCCTATTTTTATCCCTATTTACCAATGAAAATCTACTTATCCTAAACGTAGCTTGAAATCAGCTTGCCGGAATTTTCTTATAGCGTCCTGTAATCAAATATCCGGCTGGCAAACCGAATTGTTGCAAATCCACAGGATTTTCGACCAATGAGGTAGCGTGAACCTCAATGTTGACGCGGCAGTTCATTCGATAATCAAAATATCAAACTTGTTTTAGCCAATAGGATTGCAGGTACAAAATATAACACATGCACCTTAGTTTACTCGAAGCCAGAGTAAACAGAAGTGTGTTTGACGTGGTGGGCCTCTGCTGTCTTATTGGCAGAGCGACGACCACGTCACATTTAGTGTACATGTGATCAGGCGTTGTTCCCAACTTGTAAGCAATCGCGTAAGTAAACTTGACGAAATTCTCTTTCCACTTGTCAAGTGTTGCAGGACTCACAAACTTGCCGAGTACCTTAAAGATTACATCAGCTCTGCTTCCCAGAATGTTTCTTTCCTCCGTTTCGGGACCGGAAAACATTCGAATACCCACAAAGAGGGCCTTCTTGTCGACAACCGTAGTGTCGTCATTTGTTGTTCCGCTTTTACGTCTTAAAACACTTGTAACACCGTGTCATCAGCAGATGGAATAATCTGCGATTCAAAAGTATCACATGTTGAGTTCTCGATCGAGTCAGTTGCCGTAACCACAGTAGAGTGAGTAACCAGTGTTACGAAACCCACGACGAGAATGCAGAATACTTCACGCATTTGAAGAACGATGAGGTGAGGTACTTGCGCCAGACGAAGTCAAACAAGAAATGAAGCGCTAGGGAATGAACGATGCTTTTACAAATCGACCTTGTCACGATTATGGTTTCTATGCAGTTGTTTATCTGGTCGGAAACTTGGCAACAGTCCCGTGGCATTTGAACCCCATACTTGTTCACAAAAAACAGCAACAGGCCAGGAATAAATTTGAAATCCAATCACTGGGGATAGCAGACTGTTCCTACATACTAATTAAGCGCTGCACGATTGCGAGCATTTCGCATCACCTAAACTCGGTAGAATTCATGCTGCGTTCACAATTTGGGGGACCAAATAAACACAATATTGTGCCCTATAACTATGCGCGCTGAACTGGAATTGTATTAGACAAGCAACGAGTTGATCGTATTCCTATTCTTACTTAACTCACATTGGTGCCGACTGTTACAGTGCACTTCACACCCCTGCAAAAACCGTTAGTGTTAGATTATGAAATTCCGATATTGACGCATATGCGGATTCGAGGTATGCAGTTGTTTATGCGGTTGTCCTAATGGTGTAACAGGGTCATGTGAAATAATGACATGTCACTATTATGGCCAATAATTTATGCGACTCGAACCATGAAAAAATCGTGGTCAATTTTCTCGCTGAATTATGCTTATTTTTCCAAAGATTTTCTGCTCAATTCAAAACAAGCCACCTCCGGAGGTAACTGGTATTGAAAATAAGCAGTCTGAAAAGTTAAGTAGTTCCCTGATTCCCTCCCCCTTTATATACAGGCACCTTTAGCAATATTCCGCAACGATGAAGAACATACATGCGCCGCTTTAAGCGAACAGTACAGACAAATCCAATTGAGACTGGTTTAGGAATTTATCATGCATATCCGATGTCGAGAACATGGGGTTGGCATAGATGCACGGAAAATATTGGTAAGGAAATTAGTGGTTCTAGGGAGACGTTCTCAAGATACAAGATAGTGGGACGACTGCACAAGCTGCCAAGACCTCTGGGAGATCCTCTACTTCGGAAAACAGAAACTGATTATCGTTCTCAATGTCCTGGTTTTCTCCTTCCTCGAGTATGACAACGACCTTCACAACCACTACCGCACGCATGAATCGCTGGCGCTCACTCAGCTTCGGCATCTTCCTAGGGAAGGTGGGATGGGGAATTTTCGTTTAATACAAATTATAGCACCCCCTTCAGTGTTTTCTGCTTACTTTTCGAGTGTTTTTCTGCTTATAAATTCGGCATTCCCTTGCTCATTTTGCCCGTTTTTGGAGGTTCGACTGTACCTAACAGGTTTCATCCTCTGACGTGTCCTTATCATCGTTTCGTTAACATAAGATGTTTTAACGTACAGAAGGGCTACTTTGGGAGCCATGATCTTCCTCACCGATCGGTTCAGATAATTTTAATAGCATAGCCGATATTTGTAGCTTTTTAAGTAATCAGGTGAGGACGGTGTCATGGGCCCCAAATCTGCACAATTCGAGTTACCAGCAGGAAAACTATCGCCCTGCCTCAACCTCAAAACCCTTAGATGTAGGCTTTAGGGGCTAGGGCATGATCTAACCATGCTGGGTCCAGGGTTTAAGCCAACGTACTCTGTAACGGGGTCACACGAGCACCTTGCTTGAGGAAGCGTGCTATCAAGAGTATGCAAACTCTAAGTGAACGGCAGTTCACTACATGTAGTCCCTGGTCTGAGGGGACTTAATAGCCGGTTTAGCGTAAGTTTTAGACTGATTTATTTATAGTTAATTAGGTCCAATACAAACTACTAATTAACTATAATTTATGCTTAATATGCATATAAAAGGTAGGTCAAATACTATTGGTTGGCCCTCAGCCACCAGACCTACATGACAGTAGTGTGGTCCACACCACTCACAACAGAGTATCTAAAACGAATACTCACAGAAGCATATCTACTTCTAAAGGCGGTACCCTTTCTAGGGTACCCCTTCATGTAACCCCGTTACATCCTCCTCCACTTAGGTTAGAAACACCCCCAACCAATGAGGAGCTAGGAAGAGAGCGTCGCTCTCTTTCCTGTCCTTGTCGATACCCATCAGCGAGCCGCCGTTGTGGCTTTGAGACATTCATTAAGCCTTTCAGCGCGTCCAAGACACCCCGAGGTTTCTACGTCAACCTCTCCAACGATGCCTAAGAAGTCAAGCACCCACGGCGCTTCGGCGGCTTCCAAGTCTAAGACCGCGAGGTGGAAGACTGCTAAGGCCAAGTCGAAAGGCAAGGCCGCTCCGCACAAGGAATCCCGCAAGGCAACTTCCGAGGCAGCTAGCAAGCGTACCGCTGCTGCTGCCAAACAAGGAGGGAGCCCGCGACGCAGTCGCTCGCGCTCCTTGCCGCACGACGATAGGCCGAACCCTCGGTTCGCCTATCGGGACCACAGTCCTGGGGCAGAGTCCCCTGTCTTCGATATCCCAGTGATCACGGGATCAAAATCTGATGGAGACTCTCCTGGATCCACCAAGGATCCAACTCCATCTCAGGATGCTCCTGCACATTACGCTCCTTCATAGGACGCTCCTGTTGATGATGCGGATCATCCGAGGCAAAGGCAGCTTCGATGAGCTCGCCTGCCAAGATCCTTACCTTGAACGAAGGTAAGGCTCGAGCACATGCTGTGAAAACAGCTTCTCAAACCGGGCTGACGAGGGTGCTGCTGCTGGTAAGAAGCGCGCAGCCCCTGGCTCTCCTTCTTCAGAGCCTTCAATCACAAAGGGATTCCAATCCCTTTTTGACTCGGAGCCTCATGAGGCCGAAGAAGAGGGGGCTGTCACCGAGCCCCAAGTGACCCCCAATGATCTCGACGAGCAGCAGGAGCGCTATCAAGCCCCCGACGTCGATGTATCTTCGCGGATTACCTCCACCGGATGCGGGGTCTGAGTCTCCCACCTCAGAGCCCCTCGTGGCCTTAACCATGGGAGCACTTCTCGCAGTACCTATGAGCGTGCCTCGGTTCAAGATGAACCACTCTTTGGCAACGACATCGAGGCCGCTAGGTGTGTGCTGCTTGCACCACACCGAATTCCTCTCAAGGAATTCACAAGTCTCCGCAAGATGCTGGAAGACCGTGGTGGGCTCTTCCCCGTGTGGGGGTACCTTTGGGTACAGTCCGAGAACACCACAATCCAATCCCAGGCAGAAGACCTGTTCTGGAGATGGGTCTTCTTAAAGAACTTTACAGTTCATGGAGCTAAAAGAACTCCGGAAAGATCGTCTGCTGTCCTATGTCTTGGACCAGCGCGATCTTCGCATTGAGTTTGCACACTTAATCGCTAAGCGGCAACTCCACTCCGTCATGGAGGGACTTAGACAGCAGTCTAAGTCCAGAGCTCAAGATGAGCGCAGGTAAGGTTCCGTTAATCCTGGGACCGTACACCGTAAGGCGGCTAAGAAGCCGCGGACTACTTACGCCCCGGCTGTTGTTGATCCCAAACCTCGACAGCCGTCGGGCAATCAACCCGGAGCCGGTCTTCCGGCTCCCACGAGTTCTGTGACGAGGGGTAACTCCGCCACTTCACTAGCAGCTGGCGCTTCCCAGAGCGCCGCCGCTCTTGGACGACCCGCTCCACATGGAAGTGGAGCTCGCCGTTCCGATCAAGGAAGCGGGAGAAGCCCTCGTTTGAATATGAAGATCCTTCTCAGCCTCATAATCCTGGACCCTTAACTTCGGTTCGGGACTCTGTGGGGTCTCTGTCAAGCGACGAGGCCCGTCAGCTTTGGATTGAGATTGTCCTTGGGCTTTGACCTGGTGGTCAGGCTGCCTCTCAGGCTAGAAAGTCAGGGGCCTCTGAGGTCCTTCGTCAGGATTTGGACGCTCTTGGTCGTGAGATTCATGAGCTCCATGGGCGTGTTGATCGCCGAGTTCCGGCTTCCGCCCTGAAGGAACTCCTTCGAGGCTTAGGCACTCTAAGCCATGAGGTGCATGGTCGGATGCCCTCGTATGAGCCGCAGGGGTACTCGTACCACTCGGCTTATCTGTATAGTTCTTACCTGATATCTTCCCATTCTGTACCGGCATACCCTTCGTATGACTCGCGTGGGTACCAGTCTGTGTATCATTCCCAGACTTCGACACCGGCAGCTCCAGTTGTCCAGAGGACTCAGCCTCGTTTCGAGGAGGTGAGTTCTCACCTTGGCCTTCCTCCCTCCGAGGAAAAGGACCCAGTGGGTCGTGATACCGCTTAAGACACCCCACGTAGAACGTCGGGCGCGTCGCCATTGACTTTGGAAGGTCAATGGTGTATGTCGCGCCATGTCTGGCCAGGACCGCAAAGGGTCCGATGAAGTGATGCTTCAACTTGTTGCTCCCTACGGAGCTAACCAAGTTCATAGGTAGATTCTTAGTATCTAACAGTACTAATTCACCTTGTTTAAAAACATTTAAATTTCCTCTTCCTTTTCTGTCAGAGTACTATTTTTGCTTGTCTTGGGCTAACGCCATTGCGTCTCTATCCCGGCTGATCAACGTCGACCTGTCGTCTATAAACGACGACAACTGTCTTTTTAAAGACTCTGGCTCAATTTCAGAGACATGGGTGGAAAGACTTTCCAAGCCTGTACCCCACTTACGATGGAGGCCGCGGTACCTCCCCGCAAGGTTAGCGGTACCTGGTGGTGTAGTAACCCATTCAAGTAGAACGGGGTAAACCCCGTTGATGCGTGTACCGCATTGTTGAGTGCAAACTCAACCATAGGAAGCTGGTCCGACCAGGACCGAGGTGCTTCCGCACAGATACTGCGCAGAGTATCTTCGACCACGCGGTTGACGCTCTCCGTCTGACCATCCATCTGCGGATGGTCCGCAGTAGACATCGTCAACTTAGTTCCCAGTAGTTGGAACAGGGTGTCCCAGAACGCACCCGTGAAACTCGGGTCTCTGTCCGAGACTATGGTCTCTGGTAGACCATGATAGCGAAACACGCTATCTAGGAACAGCTGTGCAGCCTGTTTCCCGGTGATCTTGTCACGTACCGGAGCAAGATGCACCGTCTTGCTCAATCGGCAGACAAACACCAAAATGCCGGTGTTGCCCTTGTCGTCGGTCGGCAGAAGACAAAGTCGAGACTCATTGATTTCCTGTAATCGGCTGGTACAGGTAGGCTCTGCAGTGGAGCCGAGGAGTGGCCCGAAGGCTTCACCCTCTGACATGTTTCACATGTCTTGACATAGTGTGCCACCCACTTGTACATGCGGGGCCATCAAAATGTCTGAGAGACCGCTTGGTAGGTCTACTCTCGGCCAAGATGGCCACTTATCGGCGCATCATGCGCCTCTAGAAGTATGTCATACTTCAGATCCTCGTCGTTTGGAACGACAACCCGAGGAGGATCTCTAGGGTCTACTCTGTAGTGGAGTAACCCATCGGCCAGCTGATTGCAATGAAGCTGTGCCCGTTGTCGAGGCTAGAGCCTATTGTCCTTGGCGTCCTTGCCCTCGGAGAGGAACCGCACCATGGGTGTGTAGTTTTTGTCCGCCTGAGCCAGGACTGGCGCAAACTGTAAGCTCGCCTTGATGCTGTTGCAAGCATCCTGGTGCTATTGCTCCCAGACCCAATCGGCATCCTTCTTTAAGAGATCCGACAAGGGTCGAGCTAGTTCAGCGTACCCTGCGCTGTACTTATGAAGATAGTTGGTTAAGCCCAACCACTTCCGGAGGTCCTTCTGTGACCTCGGGGTCGGCCATGCCGCTATGGACTTGACCTTCCCTGGATCGGCGACCCTGCTGACAAACCAACCGAGGTCGTTTATCTCCTCAGCTGTAAAGACGCGCTTGTCGATGTTGGCATAGAGCTTGTTAGCTCTCATGACCTCAAATACTCGACGGAGGTGCTTCAAATGCATCTCCATAGCCGTCTGGCCAACTTCGGCACGGCTATGAACGAATATATCGTCCAAATATACGGAACAACTGTGTGCGGGATGGGCCCACCTTCAGGCCATCCATGAACACCGGAGTCTGAGCCTCCACCGGCACGACCGGTCGAAGAGCAATACCATGTCTTCGGCGGCGTATCCGGTCGTCAATTGAAGGCAGGTGCCGTCCATCTGGAGGCACTGCCGGAGGTGTCAGCACTGCTGAACCTCGAGAAATTGTCCATGAAGGACTTCGTGGCCTCGTTGAAGGCCGGAGAGATTGCGGAGATGGTGCTCGTGAAGCCGGAAACCTCTCCTGAAGATTTGAACTCTTCCTCCGTAATGGACGAGGACGTCCTGGAGGGGTTCACGAAGCAGCGTGCAACGCGCTTGGGTTCTGAGATTCTCAAGAACCCGGAGGATCCAGTGTATCCTCTTGTGAAGGAATACTCGGATGTGGTGTCGAAGCACCCACTATTCCAACTCCCGCCGGATCGGGGAGTTCGGCACGAGATTGACCTCGTGCCTGGCACAAAGTATTGTGTCACGAAGCAGTGGCCTCAACCTCGCGAGCAGTGCGAGGTCATAGATGCCTTCTTCGCCGAGAAGGCAAAGTCGGGCATGGTGCGGAAGTCAAAGTCCTTGCACTCGACGCCAACCTTCTGCGTTCGTAAACCGAACGGGAAGTGGCGTCTGGCTGATGCTTATAACAACCTGAGCAATGCGACGGTATCGGCACAGACGCCGATCCCTCGCAAGGACGTATTGTTGAACAACATGTCGGGTTGTACGTTGTACAGCTCCCTGGATCTGGTAGACGGATACTACCAGATCCTGATGCAGGAGAGTGACATTCCTCTCACCGCAGTGAGCACCCCGAGTGGGATGCTCTGGGAGTGGCTAGTGAACCCCTCCAGGACGTCCTCGTCCATTACGGAGGAAGAGTTCAAATCTTCAGGAGAGGTTTCCGGCTTCACGAGCACCATCTCCGCAATCTCTCCGGCCTTCAACGAGGCCACGAAGTCCTTCATGGACAATTTCTCGAGGTTCAGCAGTGCTGACACCTCCGGCAGTGCCTCCAGATGGACGGCACCTGCCTTCAATTGACGACCGGATACGCCGCCGAAGACATGGTATTGCTCTTCGACCGGTCGTGCCGGTGGAGGCTCAGACTCCGGTGTTCATGGATGGCCTGAAGGTGGGCCCATCCCGCACACAGTTGTTCCGTATATTTGGACGATATATTCGTTCATAGCCGTGCCGAAGTTGGCCAGACGGCTATGGAGATGCATTTGAAGCACCTCCGTCGAGTATTTGAGGTCATGAGAGCTAACAAGCTCTATGCCAACATCGACAAGCGCGTCTTTACAGCTGAGGAGATAAACGACCTCGGTTGGTTTGTCAGCAGGGTCGCCGATCCAGGGAAGGTCAAGTCCATAGCGGCATGGCCGACCCCGAGGTCACAGAAGGACCTCCGGAAGTGGTTGGGCTTAACCAACTATCTTCATAAGTACAGCGCAGGGTACGCTGAACTAGCTCGACCCTTGTCGGATCTCTTAAAGAAGGATGCCGATTGGGTCTGGGAGCAATAGCACCAGGATGCTTGCAACAGCATCAAGGCGAGCTTACAGTTTGCGCCAGTCCTGGCTCAGGCGGACAAAAACTACACACCCATGGTGCGGTTCCTCTCCGAGGGCAAGGACGCCAAGGACAATAGGCTCTAGCCTCGACAACGGGCACAGCTTCATTGCAATCAGCTGGCCGATGGGTTACTCCACTACAGAGTAGACCCTAGAGATCCTCCTCGGGTTGTCGTTCCAAACGACGAGGATCTGAAGTATGACGTACTTCTAGAGGCGCATGATGCGCCGATAAGTGGCCATCTTGGCCGAGAGTAGACCTACCAAGCGGTCTCTCAGACATTTTGATGGCCCCGCATGTACAAGTGGGTGGCACACTATGTCAAGACATGTGAAACATGTCAGAGGGTGAAGCCTTCGGGCCACTCCTCGGCTCCACTGCAGAGCCTACCTGTACCAGCCGATTACAGGAAATCAATGAGTCTCGACTTTGTCTTCTGCCGACCGACGACAAGGGCAACACCGGCATTTTGGTGTTTGTCTGCCGATTGAGCAAGACGGTGCATCTTGCTCCGGTACGTGACAAGATCACCGGGAAACAGGCTGCACAGCTGTTCCTAGATAGCGTGTTTCGCTATCATGGTCTACCAGAGACCATAGTCTCGGACAGAGACCCGAGTTTCACGGGTGCGTTCTGGGACACCCTGTTCCAACTACTGGGAACTAAGTTGACGATGTCTACTGCGGACCATCCGCAGATGGATGGTCAGACGGAGAGCGTCAACCGCGTGGTCGAAGATACTCTGCGCAGTATCTGTGCGGAAGCACCTCGGTCCTGGTCGGACCAGCTTCCTATGGTTGAGTTTGCACTCAACAATGCGGTACACGCATCAACGGGGTTTACCCCGTTCTACTTGAATGGGTTACTACACCACCAGGTACCGCTAACCTTGCGGGGAGGTACCGCGGCCTCCATCGTAAGTGGGGTACAGGCTTGGAAAGTCTTTCCACCCATGTCTCTGAAATTGAGCCAGAGTCTTTAAAAAGACAGTTGTCGTCGTTTATAGACGACAGGTCGACGTTGATCAGCCGGGATAGAGACGCAATGGCGTTAGCCCAAGACAAGCAAAAATAGTACTCTGACAGAAAAGGAAGAGGAAATTTAAATGTTTTTAAACAAGGTGAATTAGTACTGTTAGATACTAAGAATCTACCTATGAACTTGGTTAGCTCCGTAGGGAGCAACAAGTTGAAGCATCACTTCATCGGACCCTTTGCGGTCCTGGCCAGACATGGCGCGACATACACCATTGACCTTCCAAAGTCAATGGCGACGCGCCCGACGTTCTACGTGGGGTGTCTTAAGCGGTATCACGACCCACTGGGTCCTTTTCCTCGGAGGGAGGAAGGCCAAGGTGATAACTCACCTCCTCGAAACGAGGCTGAGTCCTCTGGACAACTGGAGCTGCCGGTGTCGAAGTCTGGGAATGATACACAGACTGGTACCCACGCGAGTCATACGAAGGGTATGCCGGTACAGAATGGGAAGATATCAGGTAAGAACTATACAGATAAGCCGAGTGGTACGAGTACCCCTGCGGCTCATACGAGGGCATCCGACCATGCACCTCATGGCTTAGAGTGCCTAAGCCTCGAAGGAGTTCCTTCAGGGCGGAAGCCGGAACTCGGCGATCAACACGCCCATGGAGCTCATGAATCTCACGACCAAGAGCGTCCAAATCCTGACGAAGGACCTCAGAGGCCCCTGACTTGCTAGCCTGAGAGGCAGCCTGACCACCAGGTCAAAGCCCAAGGACAATCTCAATCCAAAGCTGACGGGCCTCGTCGCTTGACAGAGACCCCACAGAGTCCCGAACCGAAGTTAAGGGTCCAGGATTATGAGGCTGAGAAGGATCTTCATATTCAAACGAGGGCTTCTCCCGCTTCCTTGATCGGAACGGCGAGCTCCACTTCCATGTGGAGCGGGTCGTCCAAGAGCGGCGGCGCTCTGGGAAGCGCCAGCTGCTAGTGAAGTGGCGGAGTTACCCCTCGTCACAGAACTCGTGGGAGCCGGAAGACCGGCTCCGGGTTGACTGCCCGACGGCTGTCGAGGTTTGGGATCAACAACAGCCGGGGCGTAAGTAGTCCGCGGTTTCTTAGCCGCCTTACGGTGTACGGTCCCAGGATTAACGGAACCTTACCTGCGCTCATCTTGAGCTCTGGACTTAGACTGCTGTCTAAGTCCCTCCATGACGGAGTGGAGTTGCCGCTTAGCGATTAAGTTTGCAAACTCAATGCGAAGTTCGCGCTGGTCCAAGACATGGGACAGCAGGCGATCTTCCCGGAGTTCTTTCAACTCCTGAACTGTAAAGTTCTTTAAGAAGACCCATCTCCAGAACAGGTCTTCTGCCTGGGATTGGATTGTGGTGTTCTCGGACTGTACCCAAGGGTACCCCCACACGGGAAGAGCCCACCACGGTCTTCCAGCATCTTGCGGAGACTTGTGAATTCCTTGAGAGGAATTCGGTGTGGTGCAAGCAGCACACACCTAGCGGCCTCGATGTCGTTGCCAAAGAGTGGTTCATCTTGAACCGAGGCACGCTCATAGGTACTGCGAGAAGTGCTCCCATGGTTAAGGCCACGAGGGGCTCTGAGGTGGGAGACTCAGACCCCGCATCCGGTGGAGGTAATCCGCGAAGATACATCGACGTCGGGGGCTTGATAGCGCTCCTGCTGCTCGTCGAGATCATTGGGGGTCACTTGGGGCTCGGTGACAGCCCCCTCTTCTTCGGCCTCATGAGACTCCGAGTCAAAAAGGGATTGGAATCCCTTTGTGATTGAAGGCTCTGAAGAAGGAGAGCCAGGGGCTGCGCGCTTCTTACCAGCAGCAGCACCCTCGTCAGCCCGGTTTGAGAAGCTGTTTTCACAGCATGTGCTCGAGCCTTACCTTCGTTCAAGGTGAGGACTTGGGCAGGCGGGCTCGTTGGAGCTACCTTTGCCTCGGATGATTCGCAAGTATCTACAGGAGCGCCGTGCGACGGAGCATCCTGTGCAGGCGTAGGATCCTTTGTGGATCCTGTAGTATCCTCGTCGGACTCCGATACCGATATCATTGAGAAATAGAAGTCCGGAGACTCCCCCGTAGTACCGTGGTCCCGATAGGTGAACCGAGGGTTCTGTGGCGAAGTGGTTCTGCGAAATCGCAAGATCGCAGAAGTCCTCTTGCACACTGCGCCCGAACTGCCGACTAACGGAGGGGGTACTCCGATCTTCCGTGAAGTTACTTGATCTCACCTTGTGTACCCGTCGGTGGGACTAGATCGCTCCTCGGGTGATCTCGATTAGACGCGCTTGTGTCGATCTTGCTGTCTGACAGGACAGCGGGAGAGGTGGCAGCAGCGGGGATACTTCTACTCGCTGCGCCGTGTAGTTATCGAGCTTCGATCTTAGGTGTCTTGGGTTGATCTTGATCTAAGACAGTGTCGATCTTGGCCTGGGGGAGGGTCTTGTGGTCGGTGTGTGACCTTTATCCAATGATTCCAATACGTGCTTGCCGCTTCCTATAGCGGGGTCTTGAGATTGGAGGGTTGACGAACGGCCAGCCAAGCAATCTGGGCGTAGGGGTTCTACTTAGTGTCGATCTTGATCCTGCGTGACGTCGGGAGGGCCAATCTTGTATATCCCTACCCGGAATGGCGAAGAAGAAGGAAGACTTGTGTAGTAGAAGGTAAAAACAACTCTGAATTAATGGTTAATGTCCTATGCTTCCCATCTGTGGCTATCCATACTGCACTGGCTTCATAATACCTATAATAAAGTCAAGATCAATATTTACCTGTCAAGATCGATATCGCGTGGGTACAATCACCTTGAACGGGGATGATGGCGCATGCATTCACTTGGTCATTATAGTGAGTGTCACTATATCGAGGATCATCGTAGAGAGGGATTGCTCTTGATCTCGATTGACGGGACGAGATCGAGATCGGAAAACTTCTTATTCTGCTTCACCACAACCGTCCCCTGCACGAGTGATAGCAGCACAACTGTTTTCGCTTGCTGCATCGCATCTTCTTCCAGCCGATCGTTCTCCATGGTCCAAGATCAAGCCTCCAATCTCCCGTCCGCTCCAAGATCGACTATGCCACCGGGCCAATTGGGCCTACTCGCGGTGGCAGCTGCTGCCGTCGATCCTGACGCGTCTTCCACTTCGCCACCTCGCCCTCATTCTTCATGTCCAGAATGTCATCGGTTGTATTCGGCACCGACAGCTCATGTTCACCGGTCACATGTGGATCTACAAGTCGTTCGATCGTCGTTCCGAGACGTTCAAACCTCTCTCAGGGGTGTGGAGGACATTATCAACCGTGAATCGATCTTCCTCCAACTGCAAGATGATCATGAGGACCTCCAGCACGCTCACGTGGACTCTCTTCGTCACATCGGCGATCTACATCGGCATTTAGATCACCTCCGATCTCAAGCCATGCCATTCGCCAAGTTCTGTCAAGATCGGTATGACGCGCTGATCGAAGCGTTGGAGGATTCCAATGCACAGTTGGTAGAGAGCAGATCCACTGTCGAAGAACTTGAAGAGAAGCTAGACAGAGTCTCTAAGCTTCGGGAAGATTACAGCGAACTGCAGGCCACTTCCAAAAGCACGATCCTATGTCTGGAAGACGAGATCGACACCTTGAAGCGCCAGATCCAAAACTTCCAAGCTCAACTGGCGGCCTTAACCAGTCACCCCAATCTTAGCTCCCCGCCTCCACCTGCACTCGATCGGCTCCTGTTCAATCAAGATCAGGAACTGGTTGCTGCTCGTCAGCGTGATCGGACCCAAGATCAGTCACTACTGGAGGTCCGTCAGCGTTTGAAGGATCGAGATCAAGACTTATCCAAGGCTCAGCAGCGGTGTCAAGCGCTGGAGCGGTCGGAAGCTTCGCTGGAGGCGGCGGCTCTCCAGCTGCAACGTCAGATCAGTGCACAAGATCGACGTATCGCCAAGAAGAACGGGATCAATTCCGAACAGACTGCCACGAGGCTCAATCCGAGCGAGATCAAGCAGTGGCGAAGGTGGCATCTTCGTCTGAGCGTCTAGACAAAGCTCTTGCCGAGCTTCGTGCTCGTGGGAACCATGTTGACTTGATGAGGGCCAACATCTCCCGCTTAGAGCAACAGGTCGCTGATCTTCAGACTGCCCGTTCCCAAGTGGACCACCAATTCGTGAGCCAGAAGCGGGAGCTTGCTGCTCTACGAGTTGAGCATGCTGCTCTCTCGGCCCATTACAAGGACGCTTATAGCCGATTTTGGGCTGTGGCGCGCTCCCTCAACCAAGACGTTGCTCTTCCGACCCCGGCCAGTCTGACACGTCCTCGATCTGGGTCAGAATCATCCCCACCCCGATCTCGCAAGACCCGTCGGCTCGATCTTTCGTCCTCCAAGTCTCCTGACGATCTTCCGGATTCCGCGGGTCCCGATCCTGAAGTCCCCGATCTCCCTCAGGAGTCCGAGATCGAGCAAGGAAGCGGCTCTCCTGAGCATGAAAGCGGCTCTCCTGATCTTCCTCAAGAATCCGAGATCGAGCAAGAAGGCGGCTCTCCTGAGCAGGATGACGCAGATGATCTTGAGATGTTAGCAGCTTTAGCTAAATCACGTTCGGATCTTCGTCGATCTAAGCCATCTGGAGGAGATCAGGGTGCTTCGGGAACAGCCGGCCATCCTATCGACTTGGGTGGCGAGGGAAGTGATAATATTCCCTCCGACGACCAGTCTGAGCAGTCTCCGGAGATCGATCCTCCTGCGGATAGCCCCGGTTCCGCTCCCAATGACAGTGACCTCGAGTCTGATGCGGGCAAATCGCTTCCTGATATTCGACAGTCCTCCGAGGCCACTACCCTGACTCCGCCGCATCCCAAAGTTCCAAGATCAGAGTGGATTCCCAGCTTGATCACCAGACGCCTTTTTCGCTCGGCAGACGTCTTCCCTTGGGATGTGGATCGCGTGAGTCATCTGAGTATCTCCACCTTGAATACAAAGGTGTTGAGTCGTCTTTTGCTCGGTGTCTCCGAATGGCTATTTCCTGACGTGACCCCTTCTGCGACGCCTTCTCGGATCGAGATCGAAGACTTTATTACCGGACCTGCCGTGGATGCTCTGATGTCTCTTACTCCTCCACCATGGGCATCTTTGGAGTCCGCCGAGGGACCTCTCTCTTTCATGGTCGATTTTATGCCACCTGGCTTTTGCGAGAAATATCTGGAGTACGAGGAGAAGCATCTTCAGGCACTCTGGGAGTCCAGTCATTTCCTGCCGATCTCCTAAGACATGTGCGTTGCTGATGCGGCTTTGTCGGCCTACCATGAAGGTCGTCGCCAGCGTCGATCTCGGGCTGGGGCCGCCTGGAAGCAGTTTTTATCCCGACATCTCATCCCGGCTGTGCGTCAACAATATTGCGATCTGGATGTCTTGCTGGACCCTTTCTTCCTGCATTTTCCCAAGCCGCGTCACCCCAAGATTTGGTATCCGGATGTGTCTGCTGCGTCGCTAGAGGATGCGCTGTCCGCCGTTGATCTTGCGGAACCTTGGCGTCTACAATATCGCCGATCTTCTGCGGACCATCCAGCGACCCGTATTCCTCGTCTTCAGGACAAGTTCGTCAACGTGCCACCTTCTTCTCAGCCAGCCTCCAACATAGCGGTGCTATAATTTCCTTGATTAATCCATTTCTTCTTCGCGATTTCCTTCCTTTTACGCGTCACTCCTGAGATATTAACGCCTTCGATCTTCGTGACTCATAGCCATCTAGTCGGTTTCACATGTATCATATTCACCTCTATCCACCTGATCTATCGCCGTCCGATAGATCTTCCACCTTTTCCTTCGTGATGTGACCAACTCACTTCACGATCTCGCCTCCTCATGGCTCCTCATGTGATTGCATGACCTCGAATCGATTTCGATTCGTTCGATCTCGCAAATAATCATACAGTAGAGCTCCACAATTAAGATCGGCTTCATCTACCCATGTTGGTTCGTCATATCCTTTCCAGTATATCAAGAATTCGCGAAATGTACGTCCGTATCGCGTACGCTTCCCCGATCTGATGTCTACGATCTTCTCCACTTCGTATTCGTTGGCATCTAGATCTCGTACCCAGCTATCTTCAGGCAGCAAAGCTTCATCAAAATCGAATCGATCTTGATCTTGTATTGTCAGCCGCGTCTTGGGACGGTCTGGGAATTGTCGTACAGGCTTGATCTTAGAGACATGTACCACCGGGAAGAGTCGATATTCTGTACCAGCGATCTCAAGACGTACGGCATGTTCTTCCACCAACTCCAATACACGGAAAGGACCGTGCCACATGTGTGCCAGCTTACGCGCATATCCTTCCTTGACTCGATCTAAATACAACCACACTTGAGTTCCAACTTCAATCTCATGTGGTCGGACCGTTTCAGTGTGTCGATCTGCCCTTTCTTGGATTGCATCTCGTAATTTCTCGTTAACCTGCTCGCGTGCTTGCTGATACTGCTTCTGGATATGATATCGCCACCGGCGAGGTTCACGATCTCGTCTTCTCGTTGATCCTAATGGTATCATTGCTTCCAACGTAGATCGTGGATCCCAGCCATGTAATAGATAAAATGGGGTATCTCCTCGGACACGATCTTGGGCAGTATTGAGTGCGAAGGTGAGGCGTTCCGCATATTCGTCCCAATCTCGCTGGTCGATATCCTCCACATACATCTTGACTGCACGTGTCAATGTTCCCACCATCCGTTCGGTTGTACCGTTTGCTTGCGGCCGGTATGCCATTGTTGCTCGCTGTCTCTGTCCCACGATCTTGTTGAACGATCTGAAGAAGTCAGACATAAAACCGGGCTCTCGGTCATGTCGGATAGCCTCGCTTGCACCGAACCGACGAAAAACACATTCTTCGTAATTCTCGGCGACGGTCTGAGCTGTTCGCGATGCACTAGCTCTTGCGATCACATATCCAGTGAATAGATCGATCCAGATCAGCAACTCGGTGTTTCCTTTGTACGATCTTGGTAACGACGGTATGTGATCCATGCCGATAATCTGGAATGGGTACGTAGCTTGCAAATTACCGGGCGATTCCCCGTGGATCGTAGGCCGACCTTTTCCCGTCTCGCAGTCTATGCACTGACCCACGTAGCGTTGCACACTCTGATATAATCCACGCCAATGAAAATGAGCTCTGACCTTGTGGTATGTCCGTCCGATACCTTGGTGGCCACCTTCCAGACTCGAATGATAGTGAGGCATAAGATCAATTGTAATGTTTCAGGCACTACGAGCTTGGCGACAAGATCGCGATCTTCGTCTGACTGCTTGGTCGGTGGAAAATAAAACAGTAATCCTGACTCATCCGTCTCATAGCGATCTGCGATCTTAGAACAGCTTTTCACTTCAACCGAAGTAAGATCTTGTACGTCCCCTCGCAGGTAAGCTTTTAGATCGACGATCCATTTCTCCTCATCTTGAGCTCGGCTGATACGCTCCATCCTCATCCTTTGCACAATCTCTTCTTGTAACACCTGAGGTCGACATTTCTTACGTGATCTTGTGACAGCAGCGATCTTGACTGTAGCTGCATCATCCTTAGCTATTAGCAACTCATCCAATCTATTGAGAGTCACAAGATCTTGGCGCTCCTCTTCCGTGATAATATCAACTCCACTCTCGCGACGTAATGCGGCACTCGCCGAACTGTCAGCGCTTTGGTTCCAGTCTCGCTTCATATGAAGGAACTCATGGTTGGGCCAAGATCGGAGACGCTCCAGTGCCTGCTGTCGTAGCAACGTTAACGCCGGGGCTTTGCATTCGATCTCACCCTTCATTTGTCTGATCACCAAGTTAGAATCTCCACAGATAATCAGGCGTCCCCTGTCCATATCTGACAGGAGATCGAGGCACAGAAGCAGACCATGGTACTCGGCCTCATTTACCGTAAGATCGAGCTTATACTTCGATGCTGCTGAGATTACTGTCCATTCTGGTAGGCTCCACACTATTCCACTGTATGCTCCGCCACTTCGTTTCACACGTGCTGATCCATCAAAACTCACAACCAGTAACCTCTCATCTGGTTCTACTGTTGGAGGTGGCATCGAGATCACTTGTCGTGGTTGTTTCCTGGGAGCGATCGAAACCAAGATCGAGTCCACTTCTTTGCGGGGTGTAATGCTTGCCGCAATCACACCTAAGATCTCGTCCTCCCCTTTGGTACATTTCACGATCTCCAGGGTCCAACTCGATAGAAGTGCAGCCCACCGCCCTAACCGTCCTTGCAACCCGGATGAGTGAAGTAGCCACGCCAATGTAGAGTGGCGCGTCAATACTTTGATCGATCTTGTCACGAGTTGAGTATAGCAGATATCTAGTATCCTGAGCAGAGCCAACACTTCTTTGTCGACCATACCGTAGTTGATCTCGTTGGGCTTGAGTGTGCGACTAGTGAAAGTCACTGGCTTATACACTCCGTCGTGTTCTTGCATCAGAGCAGCTGAGATCGCCCACTTGCTGGCGTATACTACTACCACCGGTAGTCGATCCACATCGAAATGTTGTAAGATCGGAGCATTCACGATCTTGCTCTTTAGTGTATCAAACGCTGACTTAGCTTCGGTCCACCTGTCATCCTCTTCTGCCACGACACCCTCATCGTCCCCAGTCGATTTTATCTTCCGAGCGATCTCGTAGAAATCCGCTTCACGTAGCTCGTACAGAACTGATGCGTAGATCGCAAAATCTTCAATAAATCGACTGTAGTAGTTGAGACTCCCCAAGAATGATTGCATCGATCTTAGGTTGGTGGGGAACGGTAATTCTTGTAAAGCCGACAAATCCTTTGGATGTGTCTCCAAACCTTCAGCTGATACACGATGACCCAGGTAATCCACCTTTTGCCGACCCCAGAAGCTTTTGGCGACACTGATGGACAGATTCCACTCGTCGCAGACATCCAGCAGCTTTTCCACCTTTTCGCATAACGCATCCCACGATCTTCCAGTTACCAGTATGTCGTCGATGTAAGATCGACGTCCCAGCACTGACTCATTTCTTGCTAGATCGGGTTCTCCTGTCTCGAATACGTCCTTTCGGTCAGATCGATCTTGATCTTGGGTCACTTTTACGAATCCATATAGTGCATTATCTAGGAGCCTCTGGTAGATCTGGGGAGCGTTTTTAAGTCCGAACGGCATTCGATTCCACTCAAACAATCCAAATGGAGTAATAAATGCCGAGATCGATCGGGCTCTGTCCGTCATGGGCACTACCAAGAAACCGCTGGCCATATCCAAAGAACAATACCAGAGAACCTTGTCGAGATCATCCAGCAAATCATTGATCAGAGGCATGGGATATACCATGAGCCTTGTCAGGCTATTAACCAGGCGGTAATCGATGCATAACCGGATGTCGATCCCATTCTTCTTGATGATCACAACTATGGGTGACGCCCAAGGAGAGGTCGAGTGTCGGATCATTCGAGCAGATAGTAGTCCCTTGATGAGTTGATACAACTTTTCGCGGAACTGTATCGCCACTTTGCGACAACGTTGAGCGACTGGCTTTGCATTCCCCACATCTATATCACATACCACTCCCTTCGCCGCTGGTGGTAAGGCATTGCCCTTTCCGATAAGAAGGTGCTTCCTTTTCCAGATAATTGCGCGAGACGCTCGATTTCCTCCTGGGTGTTGATATTGGCATCGCCTATTTGAAGATCTTCGATCTTGACTTCCTCCGTGGTCGCGGTTACTTCTGGTAGCACAGCCATTTGATCTTCCACATCTTCTGCGAACAAAGTTCCTCCTTCCTTGATACAAACTTCATCATCCATCGTAGGATCGCCAAGGTTTACCTCAATCTTGGTGTGAAGATCATTACTCTTAACAGGATCGATCTTGCCTTGGTCAGATGTACACTTGCTTAATGGTAGACTTACGTCCCCGTCCCCTGCGATCTCGATATTCTGGACGGCTGTTGCCGGCCGTGGTAAGATCGCAGTTGGTGTTACGTACTCGGGAGGTTCCACCGCTGGCTCGGCGACCTGCTCGTTAATATCCACTTCACTGATCTCATCCGTAGTCGCCTGATACGCGAGATTTTGCCATTCAGCGTATCTCCTCGACCCTACAGATACATATCCCGGAATTCGGGGAACTCGATCTCCACTCAACCACATCGCGACTCTCGATCCTTCGTGGAGAGTTAATGCATGATCACTTATGTTGGTCACCTGTAGATAACGCGTTCTTCCTGGTCCGACTGTGATCGTTGGCACCCATCGATCTCCCCTGGTGACCCATAATTTATACTGGTTGGACGTCTGACCGCGCAGCCTGATCTCGGCCGTCTGTCCGACATCGATCCAGTAGTGATCCTTCCAGCACACATGTTCGATCTTGTCACCATAGAGGGGACGCCTACCAGCCATTTGAAGGCGGACTTCGTCGGGCAAACATATCGTCCCATCAGCGAGATCAAGGCGGATACCCGCTGGCACCATGAAGTCCATTCCTAATATCAGATCTTGACCTCCAGTGGGTGGGCCTACCCATGCATCAAAGAAGTATACTAGCGATCCTGCCAGCGTGATCTTGAGACGAGTACGTCCCTCGATCTTATATGGAGATCGTCCAACACCTTCGCATTCCAACGTTTGACTCTCATCAATGTGGCACCCGACCTTACGAGCAAAGGTGGCATCCAGTATGGATACCTCGGCACCACTGTCAAATAGCAAAGTTGCTTTTTTGTTGTTGATCTTCCCCATAGCCTTGGATTGCTTGAACTTCTTGTCTGGAACATGATATTTCCAGTAACCTCGCGATTCCCCAGGGGAGATCTCAAGAGCCATCATCACACTCGATCTTGCATATTCATCGATCTGGCGTAGACTTGACACTGTAGCGGTAGATTTCTCCAGAAGATCACATGTATTGTCGATCGGATCGATCAGTTGATTAACTGTTGCTTCCGATTGTTTCTCGACATATGCATAAATGCAATAGCTAGAACGCTCGTCTCGTACCGGTTTCTAAACCGGCGAGCGTCCTAGTTTAACATCTTCTCTGCAGTCTCTGGCAACATGCCAGCGTGCTTGGTGGGATTGTACCATTGTCGGATCAAGTTGTAAAACTCCTCCATGGTACACTTTCCTGCTTCGTGGATGTCACCACATGCCTTGCATGTGAATAGGCAGCGATCCGAGGGATGCCCTTTGCGACCGCACTTCTCACACGTTAGACGTCCCCAGCACCCAAAATCGCTATGTTTGCGCGACCCACAATGCGAGCATCGCTTAGGTGGTGAACCTATATCATGTCGATCTTGTTGTGCACGATTGTTTCCGGTCTCCGAGCGACTGCGATTTTGGTTCCTTTGATCTTGATCTTGCTGCCCTTCATTGTTTCCAGATGCTGCGAGGTAGACACGACGTAATCCTGCTTCGCCGTCCGATCCACTAGAGTCCTCTTCAGACTCGCTGCTATCTGAGATCGCCTTGACAGCTCTGACGGCCCGAGTTGAAGCAGACGGGGCTGCCACACCGCTGTTCTTCTGACGAAGCTTGATTGATCCATATACAGCCTTACTTTGTCGTGCCTTCGCTCGTTGCCGAGATCGGAGTGCTTCTTCCAAGGTGTCAGCATCTGGGATTCGTAGTAAAGCCAGGTGATCTGCAAGATCGCGGTCATCAAGAGTTTCAATGAAGTGCTCCACGTGTTCACGTCGGACTTCCGAAGGTCCATCCTTGATCTGGAGGCGGGCCCTGAGTCCTGCCACATTGAGCCGATACAGATACTCCAGCGGAGATTCGTCCGATCTCTTGCGCGCGTGGTAATATTGCCTCGCGACTGACACTCCTCGTCCACAATACTGAACCTGGAAGTTGCGGAGCAAATCCTTCCAGGTACTGCGTGTTGTGCGACTAAGCTGTCGATACCAGTTTCGAGCCGATCCTGTGAGGAGATCGCCGAACACCAGACACTTTTCCTCGTCTGGAGCTTGATCTCGCACAAAGGCGGATTTTACTTTGTTAAGCCAGGCCCTGGCTTGATCTTCATCTCCTTCTTTACCCGCAACTCCTTTAGTTCAGACATGGCGGAAACTCGTATACTCGGGACACTTGTCGATCTTCCGGTGGTCGTAGCTGATGCTGATGCTACGGCCGCACGTCTGGGAGGATCAAGGTCGAGATCATCTGGGTCGTATTCATGAAGGTTTGGGTGTTGATCTGGCGACCCCACAGACTCCATATCCACATCTCGATCTTCTGCTGGTGCTAAGATCACGGGATTGCTAGGGCCTTGTTGTTCCTTCAAGAATCTGTTCATCGCCGCCTGGAAGTACGATTCCAGCTTCGCATTCGATCCTTGTGTTATGTTTGGTGCGATGACATCCGTCACTCGCTTGGTCTCATGATCTCCACGCTGTCGTAGCATAGCAGCGCCAGACGGTCCCAGCGTCATTCGGGGTGGGTCATCTGCACTATCGGTGTCCACTTCCTCGGTCGCCGACTCATAATGCGAGGATGTTCCTATCTGATCTTCCAATGTGAGTGCTGGCAACGATCTTAGCATGTCGTCGGTTGATCTGGTCGTGACCTTAGAGGTTACATTCTTCTCGCCTACCAAGGGCTTCAGTAGATCGAAGATCGACATTAAAGCCGTGTTGATCGTACTGAGCCTCGTATCGAATAGCTCATTAGCGTCGAACGATCCTGCGATGATCCCACCTTCCTTGATCAGTTGTAATAGCGCCTTCGCAGCTTCTAGCTTGCTCGATCTTGCAGTTGGTTTCTGCACTGGGCCTTTTAGATCACTAATGATCTTCGGCTTGATGATCTGCAAAACGGGGTTCTTGATCAAGAAGGTGTGAAGTTCCTTCTTGTGGTATGCGATCTCGAGGGACTCATCAGTCCACACTGTTTTAAGATCGTCTTGGTCATCAGCGTCCGATCCTGGTGCTTTCATCTTCTTCCGTAGAGGCTTAGATCTTGCTGACTTCTTTTTTGTGCTCGAGTTGGAGACGAGCGTTTGGATGGCTTTTGCCGGTGGACTTTCGTCCTGCAGATCGCGACGCAAGTCGGAATCTGCTGGGGTTCCCGAAGGAACCTGGGAGGAGGTAGAGGCTTTTCTTCTAGGTCCGTAGGCGGACCATCCTCTGTTCCGTCGGTAGAGCTCCTCCCAAAGCTCTGCCGATCCGCGGATCGATCTTGATTCAGCGATGTCGTTGGCGATCCGATCTCCAACGACGCTGGTTTCCCTGATCTAAGATCAGCATGCGCTTCTTCATGGGCCTCACGGTGAAATCCCGAGTCACCCAAAGATCCGGGCACGCGCACCATTGGGGCGAAGTGGTTCTGCGAAATCGCAAGATCGCAGGAGTCCTCTTGCACACTGCGCCCGAACTGCCGACTAACGGAGGGGGTACTCCGATCTTCCGTGAAGTTACTTGATCTCACCTTGTGTACCCGTCGGTGGGACTAGATCGCTCCTCGGGTGATCTCGATTAGACGCGCTTGTGTCGATCTTGCTGTCTGACAGGACAGCGGGAGAGGTGGCAGCAGCGGGGATACTTCTACTCGCTGCGCCGTGTAGTTATCGAGCTTCGATCTTAGGTGTCTTGGGTTGATCTTGATCTAAGACAGTGTCGATCTTGGCCTGGGGGAGGGTCTTGTGGTCGGTGTGTGACCTTTATCCAATGATTCCAATACGTGCTTGCCGCTTCCTATAGCGGGGTCTTGAGATTGGAGGGTTGACGAACGGCCAGCCAAGCAATCTGGGCGTAGGGGTTCTACTTAGTGTCGATCTTGATCCTGCGTGACGTCGGGAGGGCCAATCTTGTATATCCCTACCCGGAATGGCGAAGAAGAAGGAAGACTTGTGTAGTAGAAGGTAAAAACAACTCTGAATTAATGGTTAATGTCCTATGCTTCCCATCTGTGGCTATCCATACTGCACTGGCTTCATAATACCTATAATAAAGTCAAGATCAATATTTACCTGTCAAGATCGATATCGCGTGGGTACAATCACCTTGAACGGGGATGATGGCGCATGCATTCACTTGGTCATTATAGTGAGTGTCACTATATCGAGGATCATCGTAGAGAGGGATTGCTCTTGATCTCGATTGACGGGACGAGATCGAGATCGGAAAACTTCTTATTCTGCTTCACCACAACCGTCCCCTGCACGAGTGATAGCAGCACAACTGTTTTCGCTCGCTGCATCGCATCTTCTTCCAGCCGATCGTTCTCCATGGTCCAAGATCAAGCCTCCAATCTCCCATCCGCTCCAAGATCGACTATGCCACCGGGCCAATTGGGCCTACTCGCGGTGGCAGCTGCTGCCGTCGATCCTGACGCGTCTTCCACTTCGCCACCTCGCCCTCATTCTTCATGTCCAGAATGTCATCGGTTGTATTCGGCACCGACAGCTCATGTTCACCGGTCACACGTGGATCTACAAGTCGTTCGATCGTCGTTCCGAGACGTTCAAACCTCTCTCAGGGGTGTGGAGGACATTATCAACCGTGAATCGATCTTCCTCCAACTGCAAGATGATCATGAGGACCTCCAGCACGCTCACGTGGACTCTCTTCGTCACATCGGCGATCTACATCGGCATTTAGATCACCTCCGATCTCAAGCCATGCCATTCGCCAAGTTCTGTCAAGATCGGTATGACGCGCTGATCGAAGCGTTGGAGGATTCCAATGCACAGTTGGTAGAGAGCAGATCCACTGTCGAAGAACTTGAAGAGAAGCTAGACAGAGTCTCTAAGCTTCGGGAAGATTACAGCGAACTGCAGGCCACTTCCAAAAGCACGATCCTATGTCTGGAAGACGAGATCGACACCTTGAAGCGCCAGATCCAAAACTTCCAAGCTCAACTGGCGGCCTTAACCAGTCACCCCAATCTTAGCTCCCCGCCTCCACCTGCACTCGATCGGCTCCTGTTCAATCAAGATCAGGAACTGGTTGCTGCTCGTCAGCGTGATCGGACCCAAGATCAGTCACTACTGGAGGTCCGTCAGCGTTTGAAGGATCGAGATCAAGACTTATCCAAGGCTCAGCAGCGGTGTCAAGCGCTGGAGCGGTCGGAAGCTTCGCTGGAGGCGGCGGCTCTCCAGCTGCAACGTCAGATCAGTGCACAAGATCGACGTATCGCCAAGAAGAACGGGATCAATTCCGAACAGACTGCCACGAGGCTCAATCCGAGCGAGATCAAGCAGTGGCGAAGGTGGCATCTTCGTCTGAGCGTCTAGACAAAGCTCGTGCCGAGCTTCGTGCTCGTGGGAACCATGTTGACTTGATGAGGGCCAACATCTCCCGCTTAGAGCAACAGGTCGCTGATCTTCAGACTGCCCGTTCCCAAGTGGACCACCAATTCGTGAGCCAGAAGCGGGAGCTTGCTGCTCTACGAGTTGAGCATGCTGCTCTCTCGGCCCATTACAAGGACGCTTATAGCCGATTTTGGGCTGTGGCGCGCTCCCTCAACCAAGACGTTGCTCTTCCGACCCCGGCCAGTCTGACACGTCCTCGATCTGGGTCAGAATCATCCCCACCCCGATCTCTGCTTCACCACAGTTCGGCCTGTCATAGCGCGACAAGGAGTGCGAGCCACTGCGTCGTGGGCTCCATCCTTGTTTAGCAGCAGCAGCGGTAGGTTTGCTGGCTGCCTTGGAAGCTGCCTTGCTGGCTTCCTGCGGAGGAGTGTCCTTGTCTTTCGACTTGGCCTTAGCAGTCTTCGACCTCGCGGTCTTAGACTTGGAAGGCGCCGAAGTACCGTGGGTGCTTGCCTTCCGAGTCATTCTGAGAGGTTGCGATGGGAACCTCTAGATCATTTGCAAGCGGGAATGGCTTAATGAAGCCACAAAGCCACAACGGTGGCTTGTCGATGGATGTCGACAAGTGAAGGCAAGGGAACGGCGTTCTTTTACGTATTCTCATTGGTTGAGAGTGAGTTCAATCTAAGTGGGGAAGGATGTAAAGAGGTTACATGGGGGGTACCCCAGATAGGGTACCGCTAATAGAAGTAGATCCACTGTTGTGAGTATTCGTTTGTTGAGATACTTAGTCGTGGGTGGTGTGGGCCACACCACTGCGACGTAGATCGGATGGCTGAGGGCTAACCAATAGTACTTGACCTACTATTATATACATATATAGGATTTATATTACAGGCCAAATTATTGATTAACCATAAATATAAATTATCCTTAAATCTACTCTAAACTGGATATTAAGTCCCCTAAGACCAGGACCGTTCATGTATAGTTTGTATATTCTTGATAGCACGCTTCCTCAAGAAAGGTGCTCGTGTGGCCCCATCACAGACAGTGAGGAGACATTTTGTTAGGTTGTCATGGTAGTAGTGAGGCGTAACTTCATTGTATTTCACAGCATAAAACACTCCATCCAGCAAAGTCGTGTACACACATTCCCGATTACTAACAGGTTGGGGGTAAACGTTGCCTGAGACATAATAACGCGAGATTCCTGATGATACCTTGTTTTCTTGGCTGACATACGTAGCATTGAAATAGAGTGGTTTGCATCCCATCAACGCTAGTGTGCGGAATACTTTATGAGCGATAGCTTGACTTGGATTCCCATTACATCGACGAAATAATTGTCGGATAGTGGATCGCAGCGTCCAGACGCAAGGGTATGTCCGAGGGGGGTACACCGTCGGCCCTTCAATAGTTTCTTTGTGTTTGGAGTCAACATGGAAAAGAAGTTGATTTCTTGCGAATTTATGTAAATGCACAATTGCATGTTCTTCCAACATCTTGCTTATCACCATGTATTAGAGTTTGGTTGAAATGTAAGCAACTTGTAAGCTTAGGGGTTTTTCTTGGACTGACATCCTAAGAGCTCTTTGTTCTTCACTAGCCGTTGGAACACTATCACCCATACCTAACTTATCTTGTCCAACGACTTTATCTTATAGTCCACTTTCTAACACGCCCCCTCCGAAGTAATCGGTCACTTCGGAATATGCATGTTGCCAAGCCAATCATCTTGCCTAGCATCTCCAGTCGATCGCTGGCAACCGGCTTCAGTAGATCCTATACATTGAACTCCGACTTCACCTTGTGCAAAGTAACAGTTTTCTTTGCGACTTGGTCGCGGACATAATGCCATTTTAGTTCAATGTGTCGCGTTCGGCGGCTAAACATAGGATGGGGAGCCATCACATAGGCTGCTTGGTTGTCAATACCCAAACGAAGTTCCGCGGTTAGCCCTGGAAATTCCTCGATGAGTACATTTCGTAGTCCTTGGCCTTCCATACAGCCCTCACAAGCCGCTACGTACTCCGCTTCGGCAGTTCTCTGTGCTACAATCGTTTGCAGTCGTGATGCCAAGGAAACGGCGCCTCCAGCTGCGCAGTGCACGTTACCAGTCACACTTCGTCTGGTGTCGGGGTCGTTACCCCAGTCAGAATCACAGAACCCTTCGAGTACAGACTTGCTCGCTTCTTGTGTCGTACTGGTGCTCGACTATATAATTTCCATGCTTTTCATTTCAACTAAATATCGTAATACTCGCTTTGCAGCACCGATATGCTGTTGTGTAGGATGTTTGACGTATCTACTAAGTTGGTCATCCACGTACTCGATATCGGGTCTAGCGCATGTCGCTACGTACATCAACGAGCCTATGAGTTCGTGATATGGAAACGGCTTCCCGTAAACAAGTTTCTTCTTGTTTTGATCAACGTCCATATCGGTCACAGTCAACCTCAACTTAGTTTTCATTGGAATACTACTAGGGTGCGCTGCATCAAAGTTAAACTTCTCAACGATCTCCTCACAGAAGTGTGTCTGATAAATTTTGATCGAACCATCGCTATGCTCGACCTCTACGCCGAGGTAAGTACTCAAGAATCCCTGGTTTTTAATTCCATAGTCCTTGTCCAATTCACTATACATTCTGTTCTTGAACACTTTGTTGCGCGCCGCATACAGGATACCATTCACGTACTGCAAACTACTGCATCACTCCGTTATAGTCATAAAAGAATAGGTATGGTTTGGTGCTACATTGCTTGAATCCATAACGGATGAACCACGCGTTCACTTCACTGTTCCACTCACGACCTGATTGTCCAAGACCGTACAGAGCTTTATTGATCATGTAGATCATGGCTCCTTCCTCACAGGGGTAGCTTTCTAGCTCGTCAAAATACTGTTTGATATCAAGTGGCGCGTTCAGGTACGCGGTGTTGATGTCTCCCTGATAGATGGTAAGTTGCAGCAGCATGCACACCGCAACAAACAATCTAAACGTTGTCATCCTCGGGATAGGAGAGAACGAATCTTGAAAGTCAATTCCCGGTCGCTGCTTATCTCCACGTGCTACAATCCTAGCTTTGAAGCGTACTATGTATCCTAGGTGGTCAGCCTTGACACTGTATACCCACATGGTTCTGATCGCTCGCTGGCCGACCGGCATGTCGACTCGTGGAATCGTTCGAAGTACATCCTTCTTCTTAAGGGCATCAATCTCCTCGCCCATTGAAGTTTTCCATAGCTGTGTAATCTTTGATCTCATTGCTTCTCCATAAGTTCGGGATATCTTAACAGTACTCGCAAGTATTCCGCCATTTCCACGACGGTCTGCGTGCAGAGCTCTAATTGCTGATGTCACCTCATAATCTTCATATCGTATGGGACGCTCGTGCTGTTCGCGTAACCCTGGACGTCGCACTGGAGTGTCTCTCTTCTGCCGTTTTTTCTTCCCCTTTGCGCGCTTCGGCTCTCGATCACGTTTTGTTTCTTCATTTCTCGGATGTCGACGACCTATCACTAAGTCAATCGGTGGTTCACCGTCTTCGCTTTCAGGGCCCTCAGCAGGATCAAACAAGCGATCATCAGCTTCCTGTTCGTCGTTAGGATCAAATAAGTAGTCGTAGGCTATGTCGTCGTCGTTTGAGTTCTTGTCTTCCACTATTGTGCCTGGATCCGTGTCACTAACAGCCGACTCATCTTCATAACTCACCACATAACTATCAAAGTCATTGTCTTCATCTTCATGTTGAGCACTCTTACTTTCAGCATCAGAACAGCTGGATAATCTTTGCGCTCACCCCTTTGTGTTTGTTCAAACGCGTCATAACTCTCATGATCTGGTAGAAAGCTGTTCTGTGGAACAGCATTCCATGAAGGATGGTCGCCGGGACTCTATTCACTAGCGTGCTTATACCCCACTGCATCAGGCAGTTTGCTCTTTTGCAATATGGCTTCCCAAAGTTGTTGGACATCACTATTCCAGTCGTCACTAGCGACTTCAACGCCATCTGGCATGGTTACATCGTGTACGCCGTCGCTATAGGCTGATACCTCATCGTATTCGACGTGATGCGTGTGTTCGGACATATTATCCACATCAACCTCGCGTGCGTTGAGACCACCACCACGAACGTAGTCATCAAACGTTTGTAGCCATTTGCCCACCTTGGACTTGAATGAGCTACGAATGCGATCCTTATATTTGATGCTCTTGTTGCTTTTTACATCCGCAGTAAATGCTCTCATATACACTTGGCATCCGACAACATCCTCGCGATATCCAAGCAAAAAACCAACACGGTAGTTCATACTGAGCTTCGTTCTCTTTGCAACGGTAAATCAGAGAGCCAAAAGAACGAATATGATGCAAATCGGGTAATGCCCCGTACATTAGTTCGTACGGGGTGCGCTGTGCCCCTTTGCAATACACTCTGTTTTTCACGTACATAGCCGTCTCTAGTGCGTGAACCCACCTAGACTTTGGAAATCCAGAATCATGCATCATTGATTTTACGATTCCGGGCAAGGTTTGATGTGTTTGCTCAACTAAATTTAACTGCGAAGACTTAGGTTCAACTTTTGTGTGCACTATTCCTTTTTTGTGGTACCAGCACTCGATTGTGTCATTGCAAAATTATCGCCCTTTACTGGTAGTACTTCCTTCACAAATTTATTACCTTGCACGTTATTGTGCTGGCCATCTTACCATAGACGTATCACAACTGCACCAACTCTTTTTCCATGTTGTCGCTCGGCCCAGGCAATATACATCTTCATGCACTAATTTACTTCAACCTCTCTAAGTGATTGTAACATGCATGTGGTCACGAAACGCGAAAAACCATCCTTGACAGCCAATACGGCATTGAACTGGGTGCAGTTATGTGGTCCAGGTATAAGTAAATCTGCAAACACAATATCATTCACTCTGGTGATTTCACGATTGAGACTCTTCTGGAACGTCTTCTGTTTCCCGAAATGGCTGTCAGAACAATTAACCTTCCCTCTTCTCTTGAACATGTTCCCCTTTGCCATCGTGCGGACCTCCATCAGGCGAATGTACTTGAGGCAAATATGCGCTAAACGAGCGTGCCACAGATCGATGTCTGCAACGCCATCTTTGACTGTAAAATTGCGATCGCTTTCTTCTTAGTTCCTACTTTGGTGCGCTTTGACTGGGTATTCCCATTTTTGTGAGGTAAATGTCCAAAGCTGGTGTTCATATGCCGCATAAATTACCTCATTATTGTCCTTGGATATTCCGAACAACTTCGTGACCTGGCTCTACGACATCTTGAACCCCTGATTTAATGCCTGTCCTGGAGAGAACAAATTAGATCTTGCCTTCGACACATAGAGCACATCCTCGAGAAATACAAAGCAACTCGCTCGTCAACCATTATCGCCAACAAAATGGTTCCAAACCCTTCAGCTTGAGCTACAACACCATCAGCAAACACAGAAACAGTCGGGTTCTACTCGCTATCATCCATGCTTTGGAGCGAGGTGAAGTACTCTTTGCTTGCTACGATGTGGGCATTCGTGCCGTTGTCGAAGTACCATAGACTCGGTTCATAGTCCTTCGCTACAGATTTCACAACTTCACTTTCGACGACTTTACGCTTTTGTAGAAGATCAAGTGACAGATCAACGGGTTTTGACGCTCCTTGCTCTTTGTTTGAGTATGCGTACTTTGGTTGTGAATTCTTCCTTCCACTTGACTTCTCTTGCTTTTCTTCAGTCAAAAGATCAGGACAATCACTTTTGTAGTGACCTTTACCACCACAATTGAAGCACCCCACATCTGCAATGTTGGTCTTCTTTTCTATTTGTGGTGAAGCAGATGAGAAGTTTTCCGACTTCGATCTCGTCCCGTCAATCGAGATCAAGAGCAATCCCTCTCTACGATGATCCTCGATATAGTGACACTCACTATAATGACCAAGTGAATGCATGTGCCATCATCTCCGTCCAAGACGATTGTACCCACGCGATATCGATCTTGACAGGTAAATATCGATCTTAGCTTTATTATGGGTATTATGAAGCCAGTGCAGCTTGGATAGCCACAGATGGGAAGCATAGGACACTAACCATTAATTCAGAGTTGTTTTTACCTTCTACTACACAAGTCTTCCTTCTTCTTCGCTATTCCGGGTAGGGATATACAAGATTGGCCCTCCCGACGTTACGCAGATCAAGATCGACACCAAGTAGAGTTCCTGCGTCCAGATTGCTTGGCTGGCCGTTCGTCAACCCTCCAATCTCAAGACCCCGCTATAGGAAGCGGCAAGCACGTATTGGAAGTATTGCATAAAGGCCACACACCGACCACAAGACCCCCAGAGCTAAGATCGACACTGGTCAGAGCAAGATCGACCAAGTACAGCCAAGATCGAAGATCGATAACTACGCGGCGCAGCGAGTAGAAGTATCCCCGCTGCTGCCACCTCTCCCGCTGTCCTGTCAGATAGCAAGATCAACAACAAGCGCGTCTATCGAGATCACCTGAGGAGCGATCTAGTCCCACCGACGGGTACACAAGGTGAGATCAAGTAACTTCACGGAAGATCGGAGTACCCCTCCGTTAGTCGGTAGTTCGGGCACAGTGTACAAGAGGACTCCTGCGATCTTGCAATTTCGCAGAACCACTTTGCCACATATTCCTATACATATTTTTGTTGCTTGCTAGGTTTTCGAGACCATGAAGTACTTCCCTGAGTCTTTCTGCCGATGTTGTTTCCGAATGCATGGCTATTCCAATTTTTGCAGCGCGATTCCACAATCAAACTTAATTCACGGAACACCTCTGGTGTGTATTTGCTCATGTCTATACTGAACAATACCTTTCTTCGGAGTTCATTGTAACACGTTTGGTTCGGCTGTCTTCTCAGCAGAATGGCTACCATCTTTAGATCGGTAGCTGTAGCCTCCAAGTCCTTAAGATGTTCCTTAATATCGAAAACCGTGTAAGATGGCTGCGGACGTCTCCATTTGCTCGCAGGTGAGTCCTGGGTAGCTCGCAATTGAGGCGGTACACCTTCTGCGCCTTGGTGGCTGAATTCGTCTTTCCGTCGAAGATGTTTCACAGCTCGCACCATATTTCCGTTCCAGTCTTCTTTGACATCACCTGTTTGGCTAAGCGCATCGACAATGACCCCTGAATGAGAATCTTCACTTTGTCCTGTTTCTTCTTACAGTCGTTCTTCTCTTTGACACTCGTGCTTTCGGTCTCCGTGTCGAGAACAATTCCATCCAACAAACTCTATTCAAAGGCGTTCATCATTGACTGTTTGTAGAAGGACCAGTCTTCTCCATCCCGGTGGACACGATTTTTTTCGATCTTATCCTGAAGTCTTTGTTCCTGTGCTTGATGTCGTCTGAGGCTGAAGATGATGACATTTGCACCTATTGTTGCGCTTTGAATAGTCACTTTGGACAGGTTAGCACTGTCAGCAGGGTAGTAAACCTTGAGCTCATAACCCTATTAGAGTTTGGTTGAAATGTAAGCAACTTGGTAGATTTCTTGGACTGACGTCCTAAGAGGCTCTTTGTTCTTCACTAGCCGTTGGAACACCATCACCGTTACTTCGCTAATCTTGCCCAACGACTTCATCTTATAGTCCGCTTTCCAACAAGGCGTCTTCATCAAATTTTAAATCCGCGATGATTATTGGACTTGATAGGCCTAAACGATTTCCAGAAAATATTGCTTTGATAGTGAATAGATCGTTGTCGGCTTAGCGTCTTCAGCTAGCAGCAGCAACCGTTCTGGATCTCGAACACCTTGATCATATGCCTCACGGACTCTGTCCAAGGCATCTTCAATTGCTGCGACATTGGCCGGTCCATCTTCATGTTGTTTGCTCTCATCATAACGAAACTCGTGGCGTCATGTGATGTGGTTGCCGATATTTATGCCAATTCGTGAAGGGTCGCGTCCGAAATGTTTAGGAGTTGGTCCTGGTTTCCATCCCTCGTAAGAGGTGGAACACTAGCACTGGGATTGTTGTTTCCATGTATTCCAATTTCACCATCACTATCTCGCGATGATTGACTTGTTTAGGATATACTGGTGTCTTCATGGAAGTGACTCTTGGTAGCTGTAGCTCGCATGATAACAGGAAGGTGTGATTGTTCGGCCGATTCGTTCTCAAATTACTCGTAGGTGGTAAATTGAGAAGTTCGTTCACCTTATTCTTGAATTGGATGAGTTCACCTTCGCTGGTCGCTTCAGAATTGTTTCATAGATGGTATGCTATTTTTCTGCTTGTTCCTTCTCCAGCAAAGGAACATTTACCCGAGCGCCATACAGTGACAGCTCCAACGCAATTTCAAAAGCAACTTCATCTTCACCGATGACAACTACACTTTTGACTTTGTAGAAAGGAAGTAAGACGCGTGGGTCGCCATTACCCGGGGAGATGTTGCTACTTGATAGACGATTCCGATTACGGTGGAGAGATCTCCCACGGTTACTAAATTCACTGTCCAAAGTATCAGGACTACTTTCAGACTGTGTCTCAGCCATACGATCATACATGCTTTCGCCGGCGCGACTAAGGCCGATAGCACACAACACAGGACCAATAGTCTGGTTCACCACTATAGCTGCCACAATTGTAGCCGTGAACTCCGCTGCCTAAGGTTCTGAGCTTAGTGCTTGGACTTCATTGGCCAAACCGACGGCCACACCAGCTTGAGGAGTCATCGTTAACCAGAGGTTGTTGTATTGCCTCGGTGTAAGCTTAAGAAGGAATCGCCCACCCAAATAACAGGCAACAAAGATTGACACGAAGCGTAAACCAACGTACAAACTCATGAGAGGGATAGCATCCACTTTGTCCAACTTGAGTGCCGCTCCAGTCACCACGAAGAAAGGAAGAAACATGTACGGCGCCACAGTATCCAAAATCACGTGCATGCCGTGGCGAATTAGTGAATAATGACCAGCGAGGCACGAAGCTACCATCAAAACGAGCAAAGGCTCGAATTTCACTTCCCACGAGAGTCCGTACGATGCGATCGTTGCCTCACTGATAGTCGTAGTCGAAATGTAAAACATGTAGCCTAGCGTCAGCCACAGGAATCCTTTCACAAACAATAACTTTCTTGTCGTCCAGAACGACGAACGCTTAGTAGGGTTACGTTCCTCATCCATTTCTTCCACATAAGCATTATGCGGGTGTGGCATCCTGTCTGGGTCCTGTGCAGCCTCGATGTCAATTTTCTGGCTGTAGTCAGACGCAGTGAGTGCTTGAGGATCATGAAGATCCATGTGCCCTTCGGCTCCACTGCCTGGAATCTGAAAAATGAATATGATGACAAGTCCGATGAATGCTCCAAGCAGCAAGTTGGAAGCCACAACTGTCAGCGTGAAGACAAAATTCTCAACCGAGACGTTCAAATCAGCACAATAGATGGAGCAAATAATCCGTGAGATGGAGAATGACACCAGCACCACAAATTCCGCCGTCATAGTGGCTCCCAGCATGAAGTTCGTGAATGACCCGACACTATTGAGCTCAATGTTGATCGCAATCACCGTCGCGGGCGACCCCAAGGCTGAAATGGAGCCGAACATGAGTGCGATTCCCAATTGGCAATGTGTATGGTAGAATCCGAATGAACACAGTCGCGAGGGAAGCTGGCGCTTCCTTAAAACCCTTGCTTGTATTGTAGTCCGTAATATTCGGAAATGAAGTGGGTGAGACCCTGATCAGATACTCCTACAGCAAAGCCTAGTCATCTACCTCGAGTCTACCCACCTCTGAGTCTTATCTTACGCCTGCTATGGCTGGAACCGTCCTCGGTCACCAACCTAGTGTGTGGTCAGGTCTTGAAGACCGTCACCCCACTACACCGCCCTACCAAGACTTGACCACTCGTTCAAAGTCGACATTGTCTTGGATTTGTCACCAATGTTGCACGAATGTACCGATATATCCATGTGTCCATTTTTGTACCGTACATAACCAGGCGACATTAGCACTTAAACTTGAAGTGTTAAAGTTGCTCCAACGTTACAGGTAGTTGCACATCACTTGAAGCAGCTATGTACTGCTTCACCATCACCGGGATATCCTTATACTGTGAGCTGAGAGACTCTCAAGAGTCCTCAATTGGCTCCAGACCCTTCCACCCTACCAGTATCTCGTAACACTTCTTCGCCGAGTTACACCGGTTGTGGCGAGGCCGATGAAACCTTTATCGCCCAGGGGGTTTGTATAGCGCAGCCCAAGATGTTCCTCAGGGTATAAACCCAGAGAATCGACTTGAGAGTCAACAGCAAGGCGATTGATCCAAAGGTTCGCAGCCGCGAAGCTTTAAACCCAGAGAATCACTCCCCTTGGTTGGCGTGGGTACCTCGTGTAATCCCTGTCGGCTCGTTTGTCTTCGACGGAACGGCACTCCACCGATTGTAAGTGTAGCCTTGAAGAAGTGCCGGAGTGCACGTCTAATCCAGAACGCACCTCCACACCAAAAGGCAAACCCAGAGAATCAGATCACCCAAGACCCTGAATATCACAGATTCAGAATTCGGGATTTCGGTCAACTCCGGGACTTGGAACTCAGAAGACACCTTACCCAAATGCCCCCTTAGCTTGATAAACCAACAAATACAGAGTATACAAACACTACAACTAGCCGTCACTTATTCTTTTGGACCCTCGGACGGTGGGTCACTCCTACACTAGGCTCACTCGAGTCTTAAATTCAGGGGCCTAGCTCCCCTGAGACTCACACAAACGCGCACCACCTCCAATACAGGAGGAAAATACAATCACTATCAATAACCTTCCCTTCACACAAGCAGTCAATACAAAATCCTGGAGGCGACTACCTAGCACCCCAGAATACCCTTCGGTAATATGAAATGGGCTTCCACGAGCACAGCAAGTGACCCAACTAGGATATGGAATAGATGGATCACTCCAGGTAGCTCAAGGCCGTCACTGGTCCGCACCTAACTGGACTTGAGTTTGATGGAGTCCACACAGACGGTCGTCCTTCACCGTTGATGTGCCCTTAGCGTCCCGCGGTCGTAGTCTCGGGTCCTCCGGAATGGTCGTCAGCAGGCTTGGCCGAAGTCACTTGCGCAGTACAGGGAAAATTGAACTCTGTTTGTCTTTTATCAGCTACTTCTCTTTCTCTCTATCTTCTGCATTCTTCTTAGGGCAAATATCTTCTGTTCACTATGCTTGAGGTCGAATATCTTGTCTTGAGTATACCTTGGGTTCAGCGGTCCAAACTTGCCATCGGCTTGCGATTCCATTGTTGTCAGGCTTCGAAAGTGCCAAATGTGGGTCTTTAGCCTTGGTCTAATATGACACGGGATTCCCTCTCGATTCCTTGAAAGTGTCCACTCTGCACATCCATGCTGATCCTTCAAGGTCACACATCACTTGATTGCAGACTAACTTCGGACTGACTCGAAATCCAGAGAATCACGTGGCACTCAGGGTCATCCCTGAGATTTCTGTGAAACTCTGGGGGTCATTGGGGTCTATGATGATCTCTGGATATTAGCTTGGGAGACATTGGATTTTGGTATTTAGAGTCTGGATTCGCGGTCCAAACCCAGAGATTCATCTTGAACTCTGGGTCACCCGTACTCAGGGGGGTGAACTCTGGGTAATAGGTCGGTACTCTGGATATTAGGTCTGCTGCGTCACGGACTCGCATATATCTCCACAAATCCAAGCACTTAGCGGGTTTAGCGGCCTCCTGCGCATGATCACGGTAGTAGTGGGTTGGTTTCTCAGGGTAATATGATCCTTTGTCGTTACTTTGGTCCACAGCAAGATGAGGTGTACTCTGGGATACGTTCGCCAGAGACACTTTCCGCCAGACTTTAGGCACTCATCGTAAGGGAAAGTCCGCGGCTGGACTGAGTGTTCTTTGCACCCCTGGGTGTGCACTCCCAGGAATCACACTTCCAGCCAGTTGGGCCCATCTGCGGTCAAGTACTGGATTTATCCCATAACATCATTTTCATCCCACAATCGCCATCCATGTCACACGGGTACAGCCGCTCCGTATCCAAGTCATCCACCAATCACAGTCCAATACACACTCCAAGTCACAGAGGTGACGGCACGTCGTCGGCAATTTTCTGAAAACCGCCTCGTGTCAACCGCCCCTCCTGGTCCGGGTCCATCAAAGAGGAAATCGCTCCGAACTGGTGAACCATGGCCAGACCACGAAAACACAGAGCGTCAGCCGCCGTTAACGTCAACACGGCCGTTGCACTCCGTAGACTCCCTGGGTTTCACACACTTCGACGACACCCTGTCTCCCTAACGGTTGGACGGGACCTATCTTCAAGGTTCTCTTCTCAAGCACAAAATCTCCAACGGGCAACGCGAGGTCATATCTCCATTTCACAAATCATCGATATGGGTAAGTCTTCACCCACGGACAGCAAACAAGCGTCGACATCGGCCCAGGGTGCGGCTTCTTCCGGCAACGCGACCCCTCCGGCGGTCAACAATACCAAGCAAGCAGACGACCCCAGAGAGGCGGCGCCTAGCGATATTCTGGTAGACGAGTCCGAGGCGAAGGAGGTCGAGGAAGTCCCGCTCTCTGGTGCCACGAGCAAGTCTTCTGGCGCCGACATGGGTGAAGCTGATGGTAAAGCTTCCGCTGATGCTGCAGCTAGCAACGCGGATCTTGAACCCAAGGCTCCGGAGGTGGACCAGAAGGACGCCCCTGAATTCAAGACACCCCGACATGCGACCTTGGAGGACGTCAGGGGGCTTATCTTCTCGGGTATGCTCCGCCAGGAGGAAGTCGATCTGCCTGACTTCCTGGTTCCTGAGTGTCCTCCGCACTGGAAACTACCGGATCCTCCCAATCTCAAGACTAATGCGTACCTCGTGGGAGTTCCTGGTATTGTGAATGACATCTGCGCAGGTGCATTTGCTATGGAGGGTTACGGTGGCGCGACCACTCTTATTGGTTTTGAGGAGCTCTCGGATGACGATCTTCGGGAGCTGAAAGAAATTTGTGGCGTGAGAGGCGGGGTCGATGTTCTGAACCCACGGCGCTCACCCTTTCATCGTTCGATCTGGACAATTCTCTGAATTCCATCGGGATTCGGCGTGAAATGGCCTCTCTCCTGCGCCACTTCAACAGCACGCGGTTCGCAGAGCGTGTGTTTAAGACAACTGGTTATTTGCGCCAAGTCCTTGGGGCATACCGAAGCATGCGGTCTCTGGCCGTTGCTCAGCAAGGACCCACTGCGATTCAACAGGCAGTGGACGCTCGTCGCAAGAACAAGGAGTTAAAACGCTCCTGGAAATTCACCTGCGATTACTGGTTTCTGGAGCTTCAGGAGGCTCTGGGCAAGTTGGAATCTGCTGAATCCGAGCACAAGGTCGTGCTGCAAAATCAAAAAATTCGGTACCAGGACGAGATCGATTTTCTGGAAGCTGCAAAAGTAGAGCTCAAGGCGCGCCTTGCCGACTCTGAGGCACAGGTGCGCATCCTGAAATCGTGTCTCGAATCCGCCACTGTGGATCCCTGGAAATTCTCTGACTTCTTGCAGGAGCACACTGACTTCACAGGGAATTGGGAGCGTCTCCATGACCTCTTCAAATTCTGCGTTAAGGACACAAAACCTCCTGAGTCCTGGGATACAGTCGTGAATGTGGCAGCTATGGACAAGCGCAAAGCTGTGGTGGCTCCGTATCCCGAAAAGAGCCAGCGTATGCCCCCCTCCTCAGGGTCTGATTCCACCACTCGTCCCGAAGTGTTGGATCTTACGGGTCCTGGCAGCAGTTCTCAGAGTGGCTCAGGTGCCGGTAACGAAACTCAGGGTTCTAAAGAGTCCCAGAGATCCATGAAGCACTCCAAGCCCAAACAATCCCAGGATTCCCAGACATCGGGCAAGCAGCTGCAACCTGCAGCCTCCAAAGTTCGCAAGGTCCAGCGTCGCCCCAAAGATCATCAGCCTGGCCGTGACTCGGTACGTCGTGCTGGCGAGAAGACTGTGGTCTCCAAGGAGGCCGCTCATTCGATGCTACCTGGCGGTGTCGTCTGGAAAGAGATTCGTCCGGACGTACGTCAGGCTATTCTCGCGGGTCTCAAGTACGACACCGCTATGGAGTGGATTGGCAGTGATCGAGCGGCTCACGGACACTTCCGGCAGCCACAGTTAGTCAAGAGGCTTGTCAGCATGATGTATTGGCGTTGTCTTGACAGGACTCCCTGGAGCAAATACGTCCCTGAGGCCTACTATGAAATGGCCGACGAACGTTTGGACCGGCGGCTCCGACGCGGTGACGTTCCGGCACCCTGGGGAAACCTCGATGACCACGTGGTATACCCTAACGAAGATGCAGATTCCACGGTGGATGACATCGAGAATGACCCAGAGTATCAGCCCCCTGCGCAGGAGCCAGAAGAGAGTGCATCCAGCAGCAGTTCCGAGGAGGAGGATGAAGAAGTCGCCCCTGAAATCCTGGACGAGGACGAGGACACTGAGAACAACGCCTGTGTCGAAGCCAAAGAAACCCCTGAATCCAAACCTCCCGCCAAGCGCCCACGGTCCATCTCCGACGAGAAATTTCAGGGTTCCAACCCGAAACCCAAGAAGCAGCGTCGCACAGCGACTAAGAAAAACACTTCTACGCCTCAAGGTTCCAGTGGGTCCCTGGGGAATAAGGTGGTTGCACGTCCCAAGCATCCGTCCGCACTGGCGCGAAAGTCGTACGCGGAATTGACTGTGGACGACCTACAAACCGCCGAGGATCCTGAGAATGGCGAGACTTCTTGGCGCATCTACGGAGTTCTGGTACAGTATCCAAGTTCGACTAAGAGTGCCTCTTGCCAGACTCCTGGGTTCCCAGAGTACGAGATTCACAAGTACTCGTATGACGTCGTCCATGATCGCTGGAACCGTGGAGCATATCAGAGAATTTTAGACTCCGAACCCTGGGTAACTATGCTCCAAGGTCGCATCCGGGTTTTCTACTTCCACGAACGCGACATGTTGTACGCAAAAGCGCTCAAACTAGTGGAGGACATCGTGGATGTCATGCACAAGCATGCACAGGCGATTTGGGAGCGCGGACATTGGGTACCTATCCCGACTGAAGAGAAGGCAGACATTGTCCTCGAGTCCCAGCGCAAGTCACGCCGTAACGCGCTTCGTAGGGCATTCAAGACGCTCTTGGACCGCTCCCATGACACCCCAGGCTTTTTGCCGTCATTGTGGAACGAGCCGGGTCTCTGGCAATTTCCAGACAAGTGCTGCTACTGGATTTGGGAAGATCCCAGGGCCGAGGAGCTCGGGCGACCTTCGTGCGAGAACCTCGATCTTCAGCTAGCGACTCTGGATATGCGGGAACCCGCTCGAGTCCAATGGAGCACCGTGATCGATGACGAAGAATGGCTCCAATATGTGCCCAGCAATGTCAAGCGTCACGTCAAGCCCGTGGCCATCCGCAAGCTCAACCCTTTATCTCTCACACACTCGTGAAGGGCCAAGACGTATATTAACCCTGGGAATCATTTAGCTTTTACATGTCGTAGCATAATTCCCAATGATACCCAGAGTTTTCACCTCACCTTTCTTAGAGTGTCAACACCTTCTGACTTGTTCTTTTGAGTTGCTCACTTGGAGGCTATCGCCTCTGTGAAACTCATCGTCGCCACTTTGTTCCTTAATACTCCACATGATGCCCAAGCCTCAGCAGTGTCCTTATCCATAATCAAATAAAATCAAATAAAACCACAATCACACTTCTGTCTCCAATCTCCACACATTCCTTCGATCTTCCTCAGAGTTTCTCGGTATAACTCAGGGTTTTATCCCCTGAAACCCACTTGCAACTCTGAATCACAATCACCTCAGGATACTATATTCCTGGGTGATCGTCGCCGGCCTGCATGGCCTGAAAACGGGCTCGTGCTCTTGCACCTTGATTAAACTCGTATAGTAAGGCACCACAGTTTAGCCTCGACAAGGGGAGCCACTCGGTCTCGTCGTAACCCTTCCACTTCACGAGATACTCGCGTATCCGTCTTGATGTCCTAGTTCGTTTAGTCCATCGCAAATCCAAGATTCGTTCGACTTCGTATTCATCGTTCACAACATCTGGTTCCCAGCTATCTTCGGGCAACAGCGCTGCGTCGAAGTCGTCGTCTTCACTCACCTCAATCTCCACAATGGGCCGTTTCGGGAACAGTGCTCTGGGCTTCAGGCGACTCACATGTACCCAGGGATTCACACGATATCCAGTGTTCTCGACTCTGAGTTTCACGCGGAAATCGTCATGGATTTCCTGGATTCTGAAGGGGCCATGCCACATATGGGCCAGCTTGCGACTCAACCCTAGCTGCACCTTGGGTATGTACAACCAAACAGCATCGCCCGCAGCGAATCCCGAACTCAGTCGTTCTGACAATTCCTTCCACTTCCTGGTTTGCTCGGCAGAGCGCACTCGCTTAGCTTTCTTCTGAAGATCTTCAGCGCAAGCTTGAGCATAACTGTAGTCACGCTGCAATTTCCTGCGCCATTCGTACGCGGTGCGCTCCTGGACACTCGAGGGCCTGGGCCCTAGCATCGCTGAAACAGTGCCATGTGCGTCCCAGCCGTGTACCAGAAAAACGGAGTATCCAGGCGAGTAGCATCAAACGACGTGTTCAGGGCGAACATCAGGCGTTCTGCATGGTCATCCCAGTCACTCTGGTCCGCTTCAGCAATATAAGCTCGGATGCTGCGTACAACAGTCTGCACTGACCTCTCTTGCTGTCCGTTCGCCTGGGGGCGATACGCCAGAGTGGCCCGCTGCTTACTACCCAGAAGTTCACGAAAGCGTGTGAACACTTCGCTCATGAACCTCGGGTCTTGGTCGTGCCTCAGCATCGAGCTCGCTCCAAACCTCCTGAAAACTTGTTCCTCGTACACTTCAGCGACATCTTGAGCTGTAGTAGAGCTCATAGGTTTGCACATAACAAACCCTGAGAACGAATCCTGAAATAGTAACAGAAATGTGTTTCCACGGTCCGACTTGGGCAAATGTGTCACGAAGTCCATAGATACGACTTCGAATGGGCGCCTGGGTTCGATGTTCCCAGGGGAAGGTCCAGGATTCTGAGGGCGCCCCTTGCCGCTGGCGCAATCCACACACACTTTCACAAGGACTTCCACGTCAGCATACATACCATGCCAATAAAACTCGGAACGCAGCTTCTAGTACGTCCTCGTGATTCCCTGATGTCCACCCTGAAAATCTTCGTGTGCGTATTGCAGGATATCAGGCTGAAGAGCTTTCGGTACTACGAGTCTGAGTTCGTCAACCATGTCCCGGGGGCGATCTCTGGTTGACCGACTCAAACGATATAAGACTTCTCTGGAATCCAGTATAAAGTCATCAGCGATCTTCGCAAGTTTCCTGGCTTCCACCGGTGCTTTGTTGGCAAGTCACGGGACAGGAGTATGGTTGAGGTTTGACTGTAGTACTGGGATGAAATGTATCCAATCACGGATGTCCACCTTGGCTTCAAGGCACATAGCTCGAAGGACTTGCACTATATCTCTGTTCATCCTTTCAATTGACCATTGATCCAAGGACTGTACGCTACAGTAAATCTCTGTCCACTCGTGAGTCGTCTTGCAACCTCCGCCATCACTAGGTTCTTAAAATGACTTCCTTGGTCGCTTATCCACACCCGCGGTGCACCATACCTGCTGTGCCAATCTAAGATTGCTTCAGCCGTGACCGCTGCTGTCGGTACCGCACACGGTACCAGCTCGCAGAAATGAATAGCGTCATCCTTTAGAACTAGCAGATACTTATAGTCACTTAAAGAATTACCAAGTTGCACGTAGTCCCAATGTAGTGCTCCATTTCGTTCGTTGCATCTGAATGTCTCTGCCCATGGTCTCATTACAATCTTCCCCCCTTTTACATGTTGGCACATGTGGCAGCTTACGAGAAATGTTTTTACCATGGCTGAGAAATTTCTGATGAGGAACCTCCTATTCACGATATTCACCAATGCATCGCGCCCTCGGTGCCCCTGTGCTCCACAGTGGCCAATCACGAGGAGTCGCTGAACGAGGCTCTCCTCGTTACTAGGAATCCAGATTCGATCATCACTGCACCATAAAACGACACGACTTTGTGTCAGCCCTTGTGGGCGATCCACAATGTGTCGTGGTTGTGCCGCTTGTAGTTCTTCAACTGTTGGCCACACAAAATACTCCAACTCTTCTGTGCACCAGTGAAAGAACCACCATGACAGATAAGCAGCTCATGCTACTGGTCCTGGATGTCTGCATCACTTTCCCAACTGGCCACTTGCGTCACAATTTACCGACCATCCCACGTCGGAAGCATCCGTCAGCAGAATCGTCTCAGCTTCAGGCTTCGGGAATGCAAGGGTAGCGGAATTAGCCAGAGCTTGCTTTACCGCGTTGTACGCCGCGCATTCCTGCACCGTAAGTGCGACTGGTAATCCTGACGCCACACGCTTTGTTCGTCTAGACACTTGCGCCATGGTTGTATCTAATGTGTCTTGCAGCGGATGAGCTAATCGAGCATAGTCAACTATACTGTCTCGCATCCAGTTCGTCGAGCATAGAAATTGCTGCAATTCTCCAGCATTAGCCGGATTCGGCATATTTCGTTGTGCTTCTATGCGTCCTGAGTCGTGCGTCACTCCTTCACCATTGATCACTTTACCACACCATTTCACCTCTTGTTTGTATACACACGACTTTACCACACTTAACTTGAAACCGAACTTCGCTGTTAGTTCAAGCAGTTCTTGTAGTTTGTCAAGATGTGTGTCGATGTCAGCCGCATATAGCAACAAATCATCAATCCATATTAATACGTGTGTGTACAGCAATGCTTGATAGCACCTCTCGATCGTTGACTGGAAGTATAGGGCTGCATCAGCACTGCCTTGAGGTACACGCCTAGGAGTGTATTTTCCGGTGGGTCAAGTAGGATAGGAGCTCCTGGCACTCCTTCGCAAGTGGAAGCTGCCAGTACCCCTTAATGAAGTCAAAAAGTCCGAAATGACGACTCCCTCTCACCTTCTCTAAGTCGACGTGAAGGTTGGGCATGATCCCAGCTATCGGTTCTGTCTGAGAGTTAGAAGGCTTATAGTCCACAGTCTGGCGGAAATCACTCCCACCACTTTTGCGCACTAGTAGGGCGGCACACGCCCTACGTCTCGATGGGTTCTCGTAAACCCATCCCAGACTGACCAACTTATCATTAAAAGATTCCAAGAAAGCTTGATATTCTGGTGCATACTTGCGAGCTTTCGCTCGGAATGGTTTACACCCTGCTTTCATCCTAATTCGCATGGGTTCGACCTTTGCAGGAGGGTCACTTCCGAGAGTCAATCTCCAAACATCGTAGGCATAGACAATTGTGCGTAACCGCTCGATTTTCCCAGCAGGGAAACCTTCGTCTAGAGCGAGTTGGATCATCGCCTCTACTGCAAGTCGAATGGCTTCTTCGTCTTTGTTTACCTCCACATCAGGTATATCGTCATCATCATCTCCATCCTCATTGCTAGGTGCTGCTAACAGTTCCAGTTCCTGTCTACATCGATACCTAACTGCTTGAGAACATCATCACCAAGTAAAACCTCAGCTTCTTCACATTCGAGTGTCAAACAAGACACAGGCTTGATAATGTTGACTGGACCAGCCGCTGTCATTAATGACAACTTCAACTTTGTTACTGCTCGAGCCAACGTCTTTTTACCACCTGGTAGTTTGCACTCGATCGGGGTTGTCAACTCCGCCACTTCATTTGTTACACCTTGCTCATTGATCTTCTTCAACGCCGTTGAGCTTATGCACGAAGTCTCCGCTCCAGAATCCGCATGGTATGCTACATCCATTACACCACTGACTCGTAACATTCGGGGTTGGCCTGGTTGATCGGGCAGGCATACGCTAATTCGTTTTAATTTTGCGGTGCCTCCCTTGTTTTTGGTTCGTGTTGTCGTATACTCGGTGTCATCAAGTTTTTCAGGACAATCCGCTTGGAGGTGTCGACCACCACAGGTCCAGCACCCGCCTTTTGGTCCTGGACGAGTCTCGTTGGAGCTGGTCCGAAATATAGTACGTTGTGTAGTCTGCGATTGAAGTTGACGAGATTTGTCATTTTCATTCAATATCCTGGCTCGCTTTAGAGGCCGTGAAGTCATTTCCTGTTTTGCTTCTAATGTGCGAGGACGTCTCTTGTTCCTGGGTAGGACTAAATCCCCTCGGTCAATTTCCAGAGCCTTCTCACTTACAACCTTGAAAAGCACCGATACATTGGACTTAGCCGTTGGTAAGCGAAAATCGATCTCGTTTTTCACTCGCGTCGTCAGTTCTTCCGGTAGGCAATTAAGCAAAATCTTGCATTTCTTCTTTGCACCGTCCTCCTCTGAGAACAGAGCGAACAGAGCTGCCAAACCGTTGTTCTTCACGATCGCGTTACACAGGTGGAAGTAGTCAAGTACTCGAGCATCGACATCGGACTTGATCATTTACATCACTAACCGGTCTTGGAACAGTTCATCAATACTGGGCAATGCGTTGTTTTTAAAATTCCGCACAGTTGTCATGATCCAGTCCCAGATGAACTGGTCAATGAGTTCGTCCTTACACTTTTCTCATTTAGTCTCGCATAATGTCTCGAGAAAACTGTCATCAAAGGAGTTCCTTACGGAACGCATATCCGACTTCAGATCTTCTCCAGATGACTCACAGCGCGCCCTCATGATCTCTTCGTATTCCAAACGAAGGTCGATCCACTGGGTAAGCGCTTCATGCGAGATGTCTTCGACCTTAGGTGCCGCAGTGACGGCGAAAATCGGGTGCGCCACCGTAGGGTAATCAGGTTCCTGGCTGACAGACATTGGCACGGAACCACTTCTCAACCCACTTGAAGTGGATCGGGTTCCTGACTGCCGAGTCATGGTCACTTCAGTATTGTGTGCGGGAATCTTTACTTTGCCACGTCCTGGGTTGGAGTTGCCCGCTCGCGTTGGTCTGACCGTAGTGTTCTATTGGTGCTTGCTGCGTGCTGAGTGACCGCAGTCGCAAGCGTCTCGTTCGTCGACGAAGTAGCTGCGTTGTCCATGTCGTTTCTTGGACCTAACGTTAACTTTGTTGTAGAATCCGAAATGAACACAGTCGCGAGAGAAGCTGGCGCTTCCTTAAAACCCTTGCTTGTATTGTAGTCCGTAATATTCGGAAATGAAGTGGGTGAGACCCTGATCAGATACTCCTACAGCAAAGCCTAGTCATCTACCTCGAGTCTACCCACCTCTGAGGCTTGTCCTACGCCAGCTATGGCTGGGACCGTCCTCGGTCACCAACCCAATGTGTGGTCAGGTCTTGAAGACCGTCGCCCCACTACAATTTGTGATGAAGTCGTGGTAGAAGAAGGTACTGTTGGCCAGTAGATGCACACACGTAAGGATCACCATGGCTGTCTCGTAGAGTACAGCTAACAGCACGAAAATCTGCTGAAGTTGTGGTTTCAATCCGGGGAGATAAATTTCTTGTCCAGCTTGAAACGAAATGAACGACAGCGCCAATGCACTCACGTATGTCGACAACATGTCGACTAGAGCTGTAGACAGCAGGTTAACGACGAATGGACCTGCAATGATGCAGATCCCAAGGCAGCTTGAATAATTTCGAGAGAAAGAGACCGAGAGGGTGGGCGGCCACCAACACCACGATGAAAGCCAAGGCATATTGCAGAATGTCTACGGTGTTGCCCCAGGAATTGAATGGGATCGTGGTGTCACTAGCAACGATACGTTCAGATAACAATGTCAACAAGAGCAACAATCTGACTAATATCTTGACTGTCGCCGGTAAATTCAGAAACGAGAGAGAGAGTCCAGAAACGCACTAGTAGTTGAAGTTTGGATGATATGATCACCATGTTGTGACGCTGGCACCACCGAATGGAGAGTGCATGGAGACGCCCTTCACCATTACTCGAAGATTAAATCGGTGAACTTAACATTTTCGCAACAATTGCTATCTGTAGTATCGTATATTTAGTAGTAGCAATCATGTTTTGTAATACAGCAGGTATTTGGTCTTCTCAGGGGCTGTACGGCTTTGTCTGCGTTGAAGATCAGCGAGGTAAATAATACTTGTTGCGTTGATTGTAAATTCCAGAGTAATTCAATAAATTATCTCTCTCAGCAAACGTATTGCTTGACCGCAACACGAAGAAGGAAGCCGCAGGAAAACCCCCTTTAACTACGAAGAGACCCATCAGTCTACGAGTATTTCCAGTTATTTCTTCCAGAAGTGACAGACTTTAAATACGAGCGAGAGTTTCCTGTAAGCAGAGCCTAAAGCTCATATTACCCCCCAAAACCCACGACTCAGTGTCACTGTTGACATCGACCAGTAGCCGATCATCCGTCAACAATTCTCGCCATCAACGTCAGCGTTCAACACTCGAGTTTCCGTCAACGGGTTTGCCGCTTGACTAGACCTTATTCCGAAGCTTCACCGTTCATAATTTCCCGAAATTTGACCGTGTCTATTAAATCTTCAACTCCTAGTTCCGAGCGCAGCTTTTCGAACCGCTGTGGTCCCAGCGCCTTTGTAAGCATATCTGCTACGTTATCGGCTGACTGCACATATTCTCTGTTGACCTTCTTTATCTTCACCAACTCAGCTCGCTTGCGACTTTTCTTGGCATAGCGTTTCACTCCGTCGCAATTACCCGTATCTGTGCGCACCTCGATTATGCTCTGGTTGTCGATGAATAATTTTCTAATTTCCTGTTCGAAGTCTAGCTCTTTGAGCAACTATATCACCCAAATCAGTTCTTCTACGCAGGTACTTGCTGTAACTAGCTCCAATTTACGTGTCAAATGTCACTGACTGTTGCATTTTGCTCTTGAATTCGACACTATGACAGTTCAACTGTAGCACGTGACCTGACACCGATCTTGAAGATTCCAGGCAATTCGCATGGTCGGCATCACTGTAAGCACAAAATCTGCAATCGATGACTCGGCATCGAGCCCTATCGACGATAGACTAATCCATAGATTCGTGTTCCTTGTAGATATCTCAACACTTTCTTTACCGTATTGTAGTTGTCCTTCGTGTGACTTCCTGTGTACCAATTCCAGTTTCTCACTGCATTAGAAATGTCCGGTTGGGCGCAGGTCACAAGGTACGGTAGTGCACAGATCGATTATAGGTACTTTAACGACTTATCATTTGTCTTATCTTCATTTTTCGCAATCGGTAACACTTTCTCATTCCGCATTTGTAGCGATATCACAGATTTTGCTTTATCCATTTTGAACATGCTCAACATTTTGTCAATGTACACAGACGGCGATAGATACAGCAGTGCGCCAGCTTCGTAGTGCATCTCCATTCCCAACAGGTAATGCACACGTCCCAAGGCCTTGATTGAAAACCGTAACTGTAGTATTTTCTTCACTTGGCCGATGTCTTCACTAGTGCCAATGATCATTATGTCATCCCCACGTACACAGTAATCATGACAATGTGACCGTCAATTTACTTGTTGTATAGAACAACAGCAAACACACATCGACAGAAGCACAATTCCACCAAATATGGGTGGAGCGTTTCGTACCAGGGTCTAGCTGGCTGTCTCAATCTGTAGATACCCATGAGTAGCAAGAAAAAGCTACCTATGTCATTATTGAACTGTTCCGGTTGCGCTACGTAGATAATGGCTCCATCCATTTCGCTATTCGGGCAAGCAGTTTCAAAGTCCACGTGATTCGCCTCCAACGAGATCAGCAATGCGATTATCAGGATAATCAACATGGTGACCCAGCGACCTACCCGGCGGGTAGGTCGTGGCCAAATCGTTGCTTGATTCCATGTACTATCAATATTACTTTGGACCGTTTAATCTCTACGTTTTTTTCTTTTAATTCGGAGAACCCGATTTGTGGTAAGTACATTTACTCCGATGATGTCGGTCTCTTCACCAACTATCACGTTTTATATTTCTTCAACAACTCAAATTCCGCCTTGAGCGCTGTTTCCATGCGGTAAAGCCAATGCTGCTTCCACTATTGTTGGGCCTTATTTGTTCTTCCTCCATCATCGGCTGGTAATCACGCAGTCTAACGTTGGTCCGCGTTGATCTCGTAGAGCGTCTCGGTGGTTGTTGTCTTTGTGGATTCGTCGTTTACGCCGTCTTATTCTTGGAGTTAGGGGCCGAGCTAGTTCAACTGCTCCATCTTCCGCTAGGTCATCCACTTCGGATTCATCGCTACTCGACGAAGTCTCCACCTTTCAGCTAAAGTTTTGATCCACACCCACAAGCTCCCTGTGACTCGAAGCCACAGAACCCGGTAGACTGTTTACTACCGTGCGTGATCTACCCTCAACAAAGTTAATTCCGTGCACATTCAAGAAAGTTATCAGGCCAGTGTTAACGAACTCTCCTCCGTTATCACTTGTGAACGTCTTGATTCGATGTCCTTGGGCAATCAGTTTCTTCATCAGCTTCATCGTTCTGGCGTTGGGGTCGCTCTTCATCTTGATCCGATAACACCATTTGTATCCGGAGCCCAGGTTTTGTATTACTTAAAACAACGACAGTCTCCAGTTCCAGGTATGTATTTGTCCATGTCACACGTGCCTGACATCAATCGTTCTTAGTTCACTTTCGTGCGTTTTTCCTGGTAAGACATGCGTCTTCGTTTGGCCGACATACCCGTCATACACACAACTTCTTTTTGAATAGTCCTGCAGGAATATTCATCCTGTACACCCCTTTGAGGTCCACCATGATCTTAGTTGCTGACACATTGAGGTGTCCTAACCGTTCCTGCCACAGCATCATCGGGGTTACTACAGGACAACTATGTGGTGACGTTGTTTGACTTAGTCGACGAACCGAAGGTGAAATTTAATGTGGATGTTGCACCACAACTACTCATCGTGCCCTTGACGCCATATGCTTTACAGTCAAGAAGGTTCACGCAGAACCAAGTGAAATGAACTCGGATTAAGTGGAAGAAACACGTGAGCGACATCATGCACGTACAACCTCAGCGATAACCAATTGTATGTTTTGACGAAACTAGCTTCAATTTATTCTATTCTACGAATTCGTCGCGGGACTCGCGCTTTTGTCGTCCACCCTTGTTCTCGTAGGGAGAACCTCTGCGTAATCGCATGCATCTCTGGAACTGGAGCACGTATAGTATCGTTGGGGCGAAAATGATGCTGATGTCATCGCCATCTTTGCCTGCGACCTACTCTATGGGGTGATGGACGAGGGTTTTTCCCATTTCGATGTTGATGTCGATTGCGACAACACGAGTATTCATACTGGAGTCAAAGAGGTGACTCAACTTGCAGAGTATGTTCGTATTCAGCTGATAAAACTCTCTCCATACTCACCCATGCTTAATCCAATAGAGAACTATTCTCCGTATATAAGTGTTGGAGTGAAGACGTACACTTGCGGTCCATCGAGACGATATTCTTCAAACCCCTCCAGGTATTACAAAACCTGAATATCGTGTTGACTTCGTGCTTCGCGCCGCAAAGTACGGTATGTCGACTAAGGGCACACCAGAGCTGTGTGATTCTGAAGCAACACACACGTTGAGTGTTCATGGTCGAGCTATGGACAAGTTGGACATGCCTGTTGGATTATGATAAGATGTCGCAGTTAATCTGTTCTCAAAAGTAAAATGTTTTACAGATTTTCATGTATTGAATGGAGAAGTTCTGAATTTGACGGGGAAATGGTGTACAGTACTGTTATATTTCCGTGAACACTCGATATATTATCGATAGATTCACTACGGTATCGATAGTAGCTGCACTTACTATAAAACTTACCGCTATATACTTGTAGTTTACCCAAACACCTCGCCAGCCTTGATACGATAGCACAGAAAATGGTGTACGTAAATATAGCATCATGCTTCCTTTCAGGAAATATTTTAAACCTTGTTTTGAGACCACTCCGAAAGGATGCATTAAGACTCCCTTTACAGCGAAAGGGTTAAGATCCGTGTGCGGAGCACGTTGGCTTGAACCCTGGACCCAGCATGGCTAGATCATGCCGTAACCCCTAAAACCCACATATAAGGGTTTTGAGGTTGAGGCAGGGCGATAGTTTTCCTGCTGGTGACTCGAATTGTGCAGATTTGGGGCGGTAGTGTTGTGGTCCACACCACCCACGACTGAGTATTCACAAAACGAATACTCCCAGAAGTATATCTACTTCTAGAGGCGGTACCCTTCATGTAACCCCATTACAGTGTTGGACATGTGTATGTGTCGCTGTTGTACATACGAGTTCAAAATGTGCAATTGCTGGGACCCCATTTCCGTATCGATAGGTCACGGTGACCTCGAAAGGTCGCGTGACCTAAGTATGAACTGAACTACATATAAACCAAAAAAGTCTATCGATGGACGTTCTTTTTGTATAAGATTTTTTGTAGTAGCAATAGACCACCAGCTAAAATAGTGAGCTATCGTTGTGGTATGGAGATGCAGCGTAGATGTTGGTGTTATTTACGAGACAATTCGAGCACTTCAACTTCAACCGCTCTAGCTAAAAAAATGCATAACCCCTCCAGTAACGTAGAGAAGACCGCCATCCTCCTCACTTTCCAACTAATCGTCAAACAGCCAAGGGGGTGGCAGGCCGAAGTACTGTGAACGCCACAGTCGAACCTGTAGTGCACTGTGGAGTTTATTAGAGGGTAACTTGCAAATTGCAAAGTGAGAAAGCGCACTTGAGCATTATTTGCCACCACAAAATCGACGGTTGCCATTTCATGTTTTGTAGATAAGTCAATCTCTCACTAGTTGCAGATAGAACTTTATCGATTTGACAAGGCTCTATTATGATTTTTGGAGTTTTGCCTATGCAACTCACCTGCCTACGGTTTGACGAATAAATACCGCATCTTAGAGTTATTATAAAGATTTTATCAACAGGCGATGTTTGCACCTGTCCCGACCTGCCAAAAAAAAAATCAACAATCCATGATGTAAACCTCAGTCCATTCTTGAGGATTACGTTAGATATTTCTGTTATCTAACGTAGACCAAATATATTATGTGCTACTATTGCATATAGCGTTGACTGGTGTAATGTTTAGCAAAAATACGCTGCGAACGTTACTATGTTATCGTATTGAGCATTTAAACCGGACATGCAACCGTAACTACGGTTTTTTTCCTCTCCGACATGATACTAACTTGCAAGTACGGATATTGGGTGCGAACCATCTTCTACTTAGCCTTAGTGACCGCGGCATAGTGCGCCTTGAACTCCTCACGCATCAAGTTAATAGCGTCGTCACTCACGTCGCCCTCCTTAATGAAATTCCAAGTCTTGGGGTCCGCTAACATGTCATCCATCTTCTCTGGCGTCATTCCTTCGTCGATAAATCCGTTGAATACCTTCTTCTCCTTTCTAAAGATCTTTGCTAGAATTTGTTTGAGATTACCAGTGATTTCGAGAGCTTGAATCTTGCTTGAGCCTGTAGCAATGAGTTGCTTCACCATAGTTTTAATTTCGGGAGGAGTTAGTCCTCTCTCTTCGTTACTTTCGTCAGATTCATGAGCTCTCAGTGATCTACCAATCATAACGCGGCTTGAACCCATAGTCTTAGTAGCCGAAACTGCATTCGAACTTGCTAAAAGAAATGCCACCGCTAGCAGGAAAACGTAGCACACGCGCATATTCACACTTGATCTTGGATGAGCTTTGAGTGATGAGTGACAAATTTCCGAATGGGGCTGCCGAATGTGTTAGGAGTCAAGTTTAAGTACAGTGTCTGTAGCTTCGTCGTACCCACATAACGGTACAGTCGTCCTCCCCGTTATGCGCAGGGATATCACGATAGGATTTTAGAGTGACAAAAACATAAATGTTATGATTCGCTAAAGAATGAAGCATATACCAAACGGATATGACGGGGTATTAAAATATCATGATGCGCATAATGGGAGATCTGCATCTTTATTCTCACCTGGTCTGGACCAGACAGTGCGTATCCATATAAACATATATTCCAATCATTATTATGGCCTCTCATGATTGCTCCTCACGGTCAAACGAATGGTGCAGATCCTGTTATCCTACAATGGGAAGCGTTTCGAGTTGTCGTAACAGATCTGATGGCTAAGCTTTGAGACAGGTCTCTCGTGCACGTTACCGGGTAAGTTACCATACCACCACTATAACCCTACCTAGTTGCGCCAACAGAAATGATGTGTTATGTTTCCAAAACGGCCCCAAGTGATGACATTTTTATTCACCTTAAAACGGAATTATCTTGAAAAGGAAGTTTACATTTGTTTATTGACTTCGCTTGATTGTATGATATTACTATAGTTAACGTATAATTGCGACAGTTCAACAGTTGAAGGCAATGGAGCCGGAGCCGGAACTTGCGAGGAATACACACTGTCGGAAAATGAGAGGATTTGCGGGACAGTGAGGAGTGCGGTTCGTACAGTATTCCCCGGCAAATCGGGAAAGGTGGGACCGATAAAGATTACGAATATACAAATTGTGCACAGGGACCGGTCCACGCGATAGGGTACTGAAAATTTGTTATTATTTAGGGATCCAGTATATTGACATCGGTGTGTTTTCTGTAGATTCGATGCTACCAACGCATCGCGTTGGTGTAGGGCGATGTAGAGGGCTGACTTGGACTGACGGTGGAGCAAGTCGAAAATAAGCGTTGTCTGTTCTGCTAGTGCCGTTATGTCTGGGGCTGCGCGATGACCAGCTTGGACAACATGATCTTCTGTAGAAAAGTCAAACGTAGGCAGTCGTTCTTCATGGGGACGACACATGGGACCAGCAATTATTGTAGCAGGCTAATATAGGCGGAGCATGTACTAGCAATACATAATGCTCACTGTAGGCCATCCGTGTGCCACCACCATGTAGCAACCCATGCAGCATGCTAGCTCTTTCTGCAGACTGCGCAAAGATGCAAACTTGCACGTAATTCAGTATACGTACCATTTTGCACCAAACTTCGTCACCATCGTTTTTGTTTATCACTACTGACTCGTGGAGGAATATAAACAGACTCAGGTGCCGATCTACCGAGGAATTCTGTAGCCACTTTCGTAGTGATTAAACGACTATTAGGTTACTTGGCTAGTTAGATGCCAACTAGTTAATTATCCCATCGCTACCGAACTACACCAATGCCTGCCGTTATTCAAAAACTCGACATTCAAACTCAAATAGTGCGAAATGAAACTCAAAATTTCCTGTACGATTTAATACTGATCGAGATATACGTTTTCATAGGAGATATTGGTTGGTACTCGCGTGTGGCGCGAAGTGTTGGCGCCAAAACTTTTCATTCTCAATTTGGCTCGATGCCAACCACCAAGTATAAGACATACCCGCACCATGTGCGCGCGTGCTTGTTGAGAGTTGCCAAGGACGGTGGTGACTGGAAGGCTATTGCAGAACTTTACAGTGCGGCTGGAGCGCACGTAGATTCCGTGCCGTACAGACTGGTGTTGCCAGTAAGGGCAAAAACATTCATGCCATTGCTGTGTTTTTCAAGCTCAGGCCTGGCCTATCAAGAGTCGCAGTTCGGCTCTATCACAGTCGACCTTGCGAATGAGTTTATTCGGCGCTTCTTGCGCCACATCAGCACGACAATGCCATTGGATGAGGTGGTGGTAGTGCTCGACATTGCACCGTGCCATACTGATGCCGAAGATGTCTTCGACGAGGAGGAGTTCGAAGATGCTGAGGTACTGAAATTGGGGCCGTACTCCCCAATTTCAGTACCTATTGAGAACGTGTTCTCTGTTTATAAAAGTGTCATCAAGCGATTTCTTGCGCGCCAACGCCCTGCAATACTGCGTGTACCGGATGGAACTACGATTACAGAGCATCGAGCCTAGTATCTTAAACTTGCTGCTGATCCTCTCTTTGTTGAAATTGTGACACCAGAGCTCTGTAACAAGGTATTTTGCCACTCGTTGCCACATCACCAGCGCGCTCTCCGCCACGACGACATGGAAATAGGCACATAAAATTTTAATATCAGTTGTCACAGTCACTAGACTTTATGAAGGCATAAATTACAACAGGTTTTTTATTTTCATTTCGCACTATTTGAGTTTGAATGTCGAGTTTTTGAATAACGGCAGGCATTGGTGTAGTAGGATTCTGTGCAAAGCGATAGATAACACATGGGAGAACTGCTGTTCGGCGAACGAAACGGCAATTCGTGAAAAGCCTATTTAATCGCTAAGACGGAACTCGTTCGAAACAAACATAACGACAAAAGAAATACAATGTTTTTCGCGATTATGGTAGGCATTAACAAAAATACTGAAGACAAAATCCGCTTTTAGAATGCCTGGCTAAGTTGTGTCAAAGCGTCTTCGCTGGCATCGCCTTCCCAGGTTCCCAATTCCGCTGACCGGCGTCTACGCTTCTTGGCACGATATTTCTCCTGTGCTAGACTTATTTATGTTAATCCTAGCTGCATGTGGATGAGATTGTGCTGGGCTTGGCAATAACATTCTCCACTTTTCTCTCGTAGAGGAGTGAACGAAACATGATAGTTGGTTAGCACCGCTTTAGCGTTGTGGCTAAGTTAGTGGCAACGCTAAGGCGAAATACGTCGTCGTATTGCCTCGAGTGTACTGGCTAGGTGCTTTGACTTGGTCATTGTATGTAAGCACGCGATGGATTGGGTAAATCGGTGAATGAGCTACAATATTTCCAAACGAATTACCCTTTCACGGGTTGCAATGTTGTTCGCGTGAAAATGAATCACCTGCGAATGGCCAACTGTTTTCCAAAAGAGTTGACTTTTCTCTATGTTGTAGGTTTGTAGCTATTTACCAAACCTCCTAGCGGGACCACATGGAGGACCCGGCAAATCATCCGATAATTAGGTTAGTGCTGGTCAACTCGGTAAGCTTTCTATTATACACTCAAGCCTTTGAGTCCCTATATCAAAAGGTTACAAACAAATATTAAGGTTTGGAATACATTGCTAAGAAATGCAAAGAGAAGTGCACTATTTAAGTATTGAGAGCGAAGTCCTTCCCGACCTCTTCACCCAAAGTTTGTGCCTCTAACTTATCGACCAGCGGTGTGGCATCAGCTTCAACCTTAAAAACCTACGTTTATCACTGACAACTTGTCAGTAGGGATAACTAGCTTTCTGAACCCATATTGTAACGTCGCATTAGATAGGCGCTCCCATGCGTTCGTACAGCCATGATATCAAGTTGCCCGAGCTGGAACTTCTGCTGTATGTCGCTCTCTCGGTTAGACAGGAGTTGTGTCGGTGGTGCTCAACCCAAAGGGACCGCATCTCCAGCTTAAGTGCTTCATCCATATCCGCCGACTGACACGAAGACGTGTAAACCAGTGGGATTTTCATCAACACCACACTTATTGCCATGTTTTGCAGTGGCTCTAATCGACCAATCACATCCAGCAGTTCAAATAGGTAAGAGCCAGAAATGTAATGTCTCTATACTGTCGACTGGGACCCCCAGACAGTCTGGGGGCAGTGAGTCTGGGGGTGATATCCCGGTTTTGGGTCAAACTCAGGGCAGGTCAACTCGTGCGCAACTTGCTTTTTTGCTGCGCAAGTTGACCACGTTTTGACCCATCACGTGACTACATTTTTCCATCTGTGATATCACTACTAAATTTTATATTATTACATTACGATAAATTATATATTTTAAAGGTGAAAGTACGAATAGCATTGAACAAAAAATATATACTCGGTATGCAAATTAGGCAACTGGTTTGTATGCGCCTGCTTAGCCCGTCCGCTATCAGGTGGCGTGGATTTGAGTCCCATGTCTGTAGGGAAATCGATGCTTGAGGTAAGTGTCGTGTGTCAGTCCTCCGTCGGATTAGAGACATAATAAAGTGTTTGGGTCAACACACGCCATTCCTCTAGGGGTATGAGTCTCAGCTGGCGGACCTTTCCAGGATAATTGCACCACCTGAAAAGTTCTAGCCATTCAGTGTTCGGCGGATGGTAAATGGGATTATTCCCTGGTCACAAACATTCTCGATTAACTAGAATCCGTTCGTTATAGAAGTTGTTTTTAAGTTCGTAGTAAAATGTAGAATAGAATGAACTACTACATTGCATTCAGTATTCAGGTGATACGGATACAACTTAGTCGTCGTCCGAGTTTGAATCATCAGAATCAGCCAAGTCCGATTCAGATTCCACTTCCAGTTGATAATCTGATTCAAACCTTGGCGCTCGTTGTGGCGAAGCGTGACTTTGAGTTCTAGCTCTACGGTTAGAAATGTCGTTAATCAGTCGAACATTGTAACGGCTCTGCTTTTCGATGACACTGATAACCTATACCACAGCAGGGTGTGGTCTGGAGAAAACATCGTTGAGCGTGCTGTTGTACCTTTCAAGAGGGTTGTTGGTCCAGTTGAGGATGTCCTCACTGAGACCATTGACATTCCACCATTCAGGTACAATTGCCTTGATCCAGGTATTCGTGAAATATTACCAATACTTTTTCCAACTCTCTCTTGAATACAGTATACTTTGATCTCTGCAGTCGCGCTTGATCGTTCGCCGTACATCAGGGATCCCTCTGAACACGATATCGCACCGGCGAATCACTGTAAAACCATCGATGCACCCTTCATGCATGACCAAAGCCACTACTTCTTCGGTGATTTTTAACTTGAGCATTTTGCGACGTAACCCTTGTTTGAAGTGAAAAAGCAATCCCACAATTCTAGAATCTGGAAACTGGTCCTTGACAGCTTTGATCATCGCAAACTCAAAATCACAGACAATATGAGCTGGGTCTAGCCGCTTCTTAGCTGCAACACAAATGTAATGAAAGATGTGTTCGTAAATCTGGGAAGTTATTCCGGAAGTCAACACGTACCAAACTAGAAAATATAAATCAGATATCGGATCGTACATCGTCGCAACAAACAATTGGTAGAACGGAGTTGATATACATCTGAATGTTGCATCAACGAAAACGGAGCAGTGTCGCTGTTTCAGGTGATCCATTAGCAGTGGGTGGGACCAACCAATTACTCAAAGCAATACCTCGACTTCGTAATAAGTGAAGTGGAACTGGAAAAACTGCAGACCCGGGCTGTGCTTGACATCACATAGTGCCTCTATTTCAATTCCACCAAAATTTTCCCTTCCAAAATGGTTTCTCCTTGTCCAATACGTCCGACCCATAATTTGTTTCTTGGTCGCTCCTTGCACAACGATGCTGTCGTCACTATAGAATCGCTCTCGGATAATTTACCGTACTTCTCTTGGCGAAAGCGTAACATCGCGAATACCAACTTCATCTGCCGCCAGTAGCATTTGCGATTTCCAGTGCACGAAAGTTGGAGGAGGGCCATTTGGAACTTGACGCTTTTCTGAAACACAATTAGAATTGTGATTCCCTCACACAACGGCACCCATTCTGGAAATATATAGCTTATCTAAACGCTGGGTGCGGCGGTACGAACTGCGGTGGTAGTTCCGAGTGGCACCACCTCCATGGTAGAACGAGTATTGATATCCCTGATAATGAACCGATTTAGAATCTTGAAACAGTCTGGCAGTATAAATCCACCGCTTGTTATTTCATCTTCAAGTTGACGACCTTCACGCTCTTGACTGCTCAAATGCGAACCATCATTCGATTCTTGGCTCGAAAGCCTCTCGGTGATATCAGCGAAATTGAACCCGTCATCATCTTCAGCTTGATGACCATCACTCCAGTCGGGGTTTGACGATTGGCTTGGCATAATTTCGGTGTGACGATATGTCACTCATGGCAGAGCCATAGTCACCACTGATATCGGAGTGGAATGAGTCGGAAGAGTTAGCGTTGAAGACATGGTGGTGATCCATGTTGCCTGACAGGAAGAAGGGGCTTAACTTGGCAGTTGGAAAAGTTGCTTTAGACTTGGTAGAATTGAAAGTGAACTTCAGGGGACTACTTGGTGCAGCATCATCACTTTCAGTAGGTAATAGATGGGATGTGTAGAACACCTTGTCATCTCGCCTTATTGTTATATTTAGACTAAATAAATATAACAATAAGGTGAGATGACCAGGTGCTCAACACATCGTGCAAGTTTTTCATGGGAAACTACATAATTTTTGTTATAGTCTATTTTATCCAACCTGCGATGCCACTAAAATATGGTATTTTAGGTTTTCTGTAACAACGCATCATCACTGGCTAATATTCCTGGTCTAACAATAACACCTGTATTGTGCAGACACTAGTGCATACCGAACTGCATTTTTTTAAAAAAGATGCCGTTCGGCAACTGGAAGCAAGAGGCACATTGGTGAGCTGTTACTTCGTGATTCATCTATTAGATTGACCCAGCTTCCCACTCCAGTGGTGATTGTCACTATTGCAGATCATGAGACCACATGCACTCAGTCTGTGCATTTACGAGTCCTGCTGAACACTGCTGCAGGAGCAGTAACAATACACGAACCCGTAAAATGCTTGATTATTGACGAAGGAGAACCTGAATTCATTTTGGTACAAGACCTACTCAAAGTGTTGGGCATACACATCGATCGACAGCTACAACAACTAGCTGAGCACAGCAACGAAGTCAAAGAGGAGATGATGGACCCCGATGACAGTATACTTGTCTCTGGTTCGCCATCAACTGATGATGACATACGATCCGCCGTTGAAGAGCTTGTGCAAAAGGCACTGGAAAATGGCCTCCCGAGTGATAAAGAGCAGAGGCTTCGTGATATAACTTTCAAGCATGACATATTGCGCATTAAGTTGGGTAATGACCCTCCAGTACGGGTCAAGCCACTTAAGATCCGCTTGAAAGATGGGGCCAAAGCCGTGAAGAGTAAATCGCGGCGCTATCCGCCGGCAGTGCAAATTTCTTACGGGAGTTCAACCAAAAATTGGTAAATCTGGGTTGGGTCAATGAGAATCCTACCAGCCGCTGGGCCAAGCCAGTGCTTTAGGTGCGAAAGTCAAGCACATCAGCTGAAGAATACCGGCAAACATGTGACTACCGTCTAGTCAACGATCTCGTTGAGGCATTGATTAGCACCATGCCACATATGAGTTCCCTACTCGAGCGCACAAAGGGTAAAATACATTTTGGGCTGTTCGATCTCCTCAAAGGATTTTGGCAGCTCCCGCTAGACAAGATTAGCCAAGAGCTTATGTCATACACCACTGATTCAAAAATATATACTTGTGGTGAAGTGGATTTCAAAGATTTGGCATTGGAATATCCAGGAAAGATCCGATTTGGATGTGATCGGACCTGACGTGATATGATTGGAGTAGATGACGAGCTGATGTGGATGGATCTAGTCACAGATCCAGTTGATTGATATTGTCGTTCTTGACGAAGTTTACACTTTCTGGTCTATTGCCGAATCGCGCAGCCTCGACGCTGATTGGCCAAAACTGAAAGTTGGAGGCGTCATGGACCGAGGAGGTGAAAGAGGAAGACCGGCGAGATCCAGGAGATCCAGGTGGTCGACGGCACGCTAACTGCAGACGTCTTGTACGTTCAGGACAAATTTATGCCTCAGATGCTTCGTTGGATTAACATTAGTGGTCATGATATTGAACAGGAAGCTACTAGTCTTGTATATTTCAACTGAAGATGGAAGAAGCTGTGATATGTCCGAATGCCAGTCCGAAAACTTTGTTCCACTGTCTGTATGGCTTTTACTGCCTTGGGTACTCGTGTAAGGAGCTCGCTCGAATTTACCACAAGTCAATAAAGACTATTGGCAACTGGATCAATCTCTACGAGAGAACTGGCATGTATCAGCGAGCAGAAAGAGAGTCAAGTCACGTGTTTACAAAAGCTCATCGAACATGGCTGTGCCAGTTCAATGCTGAACGTCCGCTGGCGTATTTAGACGAGGTTCAAGAAGCTTTTAGCAGCACATACCATATCAGCATATCAAAGTCATCGGTGTGGCGAATACTACATGACTGCGGCTATACCAGGAAAGTTCTTGAGCGGAGAGCAATGCATATTAAGGAGAGAGATGTGTTTCGGTTCCTGGAAGAGCTCAGTCATATTGACTGGTGCCATCAAAACATTATATTTCTGGATGAAGTATCGTTTGCAGTCTGTCCTGCCGCTGTATTAACCATGTTGCCGCCCTCATGAGTTGCCTTCGTTGCAACTTGAATTGCCGTCGTCATGCAGACAATGAAATACACCTGTGTCAAGTAATATAATATGTAGTTTTGTAGGTTTGCGCGATTGGTGGTTGTTGGATTAAAGAACCGCGAAGGGAAATTTCAAGTAGAACTCACTATAAGATCGATGGAGATTAGTGGTACCCGGGGTGGGACGTGATGGACGAATTGGCATACGAACTATACATATACCCAGATCCGAAGGGTTGGGAAGATCACATATGGATATGGATGATGTGGGACTGGCGCGATTGCAAGATGGGTGCGGCAGTTTGTCAATTTACGCTATGGGAACTGGTGATCTAGGTCTAGATGCCTGGATCTAGGCCATAAGCTGTATCCGTGAAGTCCAGATCGGTTCACATATTGGGTTCCATTCGGGGAACCTGGATCAGGACTTATGGACCTAGATCCATAGCCGGATCTGAGTGATCCGGGATCTAGATATATTACGGTAAAGCTGGACGATGATTGGAGGATTAATGGAGTAAGGTTGGATACGTGATGGTCATGCTTATTACGAAGTATTATCACTGGATCAGTCAAGAGAACCCTAGATCAAGGAGATCTAGCCGATCTAGTCGATCTGGAGTTGGATCAGTATGATCTGGCCTATTAAGGCGTGATCTGGCTCGGGAGACGCGTGATCTGGATATTATGGGGCATGATTACGATATTGGTGGAAACAGTAGTCCAGATCACGACGGTACGACTAGTGATCTAATGTTTATGGCTCAGATCCAGGGGGATCTGCAAAGATGTCGACTGCTATGATGGTGAGGACAAGAAAGGACAAGAATCAGGATAGCGTAATCAGTCGATGTGTCGTTAAGGATGGGATACAGGATGGGATAGGTCTTAACATTAAATCAGAACCGAATTTGCATTATACGACACAAGTGCTCCGCTACGCGCCTGGAAACGGGAACTACATTGGCCCTACGGTATTAATAGCGATATAGGTGTATATATCTAGGGTGGTTGATAATATCTAGATAATATATTGGCTAGATCCAACCTCCTAGTATCTTACCCTAAGTGCAGATCCAAGATCCCGGTATCAATTGCTTAGCCGGTGGATCTTCGGTTTCTCAACAATCAAGATCGCGCTATAGGAAGCGCCAAGCAATCAAAGGACCTCCAGTAAGGGAAATCTACTACAAAGGAATTACTACAAGGCCGGAACCAGATCTAGGCCGCCGGATCCAAGCTCGATCTAATCGCTTGGACTCCGGATCTACTACTGGCGAGTGGTGTGAAGCTTTCCACGCCACTCTACGACCCCAACGTCACGCTAAGACGTTCAACCAACGCAGATCGAGCAACTTAGCAGTCACCAAGAGAGGAAGATCCAGTCCAACTGACGGGTACACAAGGTGAGCAAGTTCAGCAGATCACGGATCATCGGAGGACCCCCTTCGTTAGTCGGTGTCCGGGCATTGGTGGGAAGTTGGATCTAGCGATCTCGCAGATGTTGCTGATCCCGCTACACCGCAATGGTGCGCGTGCCCGGATCTGTTGGTGACTCGGGATTTCACCGTGAATCTCAAGAAGATGTTCAAGTGAAGGTTGAACAAGGGGATCAAGCGTCATCGGACCTCGGATCGACGATGATGCCGCTGATTGAATCAAGATCCGCGCATCAGCAGAGCGCTAGGAGGAACTCTGTTGACGGAAGAGAGGGCGATCTGGATCCAGATCCAGATCTAGTAGATAAACATCTACCTCCACAGGTCCCCGCGGGGACCCCGGCGGATCTCGACGCAAGTCGAGATCCGTCAACAAAACAAGGGAGGTGATAGCGGAATCATGCAGATTGGTCGGATCTCCGGTCTAAACCTAGATCCAGATCGGGGCAAGGTTGGTCAGACGAAGATCTGGAGAACTATTTCTACCACAAGGAACTTCGCAAGTTCCTGGATCGAGGCCCCGTGATGCGGATCCTGAGGCTGAAGCAGGTCGGAGACTCGAGGGAACCCGTATCAGCTCCGATCAAGACTGTCAACTAATTAGAAGCAGTCAAGGATTTATTGCGACTGTTGAAGGAAGCAGGGGTGACCACTGGAGCTTTCGATGCGGATGATGTCTTTGATCTGGATCTGAAGGTGATCCAGACTGCCACCAAGGATTTATTCTCCAAGCTTAAGATCCTTGTCGGCGAGATCCCGCAGATCGCAGATCCAGTGCCATCACCTTCGGCAAGTATTACGGACCGCCAGACGTCCTCATCACATTACGCACCGGCTGCCGAGGACGAATCAGATCTCTCATCGGAGCCGAAGCGAATGTCACTGGGACCGTCTGGTACCTCAATGCTGGAGGCACGATCCAAGATCCAACGTCGGAATCAGCCGAGATCCGGCCGCTCAAGGACGATCCCGCCCTCCGACGACCAGATCACAGTAGCCGCAACGTCCGACGCCTCATCAGGCACCTTGCAGAAGTATTTCGAAGCGGCCATGAGTAGATTCCTGGTGGAACAGCGAGGGCCGATCATTGATCAAGGAGCGGTGAAGGTACAGGATCCAGGATCGCAAGATATAGAGATGGAATCTGTAAGATCTGAACACAGTACATCTCGATGGGAGTATGACCCAGACGATATCGACTTCCCCATGGCTGCTCGAGCGACGGTCTCGACAGCCACGGCCGGATATTGATCCAGAGAGTCCGAATCTCCGCGATCGCAGATCTCAAGGAATTCACGGGGAAAGATCAGGATGAGGATCGGGCCAGAGCGTGGATTGGCAAAGTGAAATCGGCGTTCATGCGAGATCAAGCCTCAGACGAGGGGAAATGTCTGACCTTTGCAGATCTACTGGCTGGATCCGCCAAGAACTGGTACCGTCAACTAAGCAGATCTACCCGTAATAAACGGTCTGATCTGCTCCGAGCTTTCCAAATTCAGTATTGCGGATTGGGGGTATCGGTGGCCAGGCAATACTATCATGCCCGACGCCGACCGGAAGAATCTCCCCTCGATTATTCTACCGCCTATATGTTGCCGGATTACGCGCAAACTGAAGATCAAGTACGGTAATGCGAAGGATCGACGCGAACATGTGGATCATTACATTGAAACTTTGGAAGATCAAGATCTGGCCGACAGGCTGACTCTGCTACGATTATCTGACGCGGACGATCTGGAGGAGGTCCTACGAGCCCGTGAACGTGCGAAGAGCAGACAGAAGAAGGCTGCGTTCGGATCCAGTAAGTACCGGCTAAAAAGCGACTAGTCCAGCACCCGCAGCTACGACAAAACATGTCCGCGCGGTACAGATCCGGAGCGTAGAGTCCGAATCTGAGTCCGGATCCGACGGATCGGATGGATCTGACTCGGACGGAGACAATCATCGGCGGATCTACTTGGCAGCTGAGCAGGATGTTATTCCAAAGGCGGAATCGGGTATGGAGAAGGTCGACCAAGTACTAATTACCCACAAGTCAACGGATCAGACCCCACCAGATCATAGATCCCGGATCCAGAACGGCGGATCCGACCGGAACCGCTGCTCTCACTGTGGATCTAAGAAGCATTCAGATCTAGGGTGCTGGAGACGTCTCATCTGTCATAAGTGCGGCAAGCGAGGACATCCGGCAGATCACTGCCTCTTTGTATGCCGGGGGTGCGGGGAACTACATGATATGGGAAAATGTCCTATGGAAGAGTTCTACAACCAGATCCGCCAATGGTTCAACCCAGCCAAACATGCAGGTATGCTTCCGGAATCTGCAGAAGAAATGTTAAACTAGGACGCTCGCCGGGTTGGAATCCGGTACGAGCCGAGCGTTCTAGATATTGCATCTGTGCATTTGTGAACAAGAGATCGGTAGATCAGGGTAGCAAGATCCCAGATCTACGCGGTAATACATATGATCTGAATGGAAACCGTGCTGTCACAATTTCGAGTATCCGCCAGGCGGATGATTATTCCAGATCTGAAGTGACCATGATGGTGGACCTCCATCCAGGAGAGATAAGGGGCTATTGGTAGCAACAGGATCCAGATTTATGGTTCAAGCCCACAGATCAGGAGGATATACCAGTGATTCAGAAGCCAACTCAGGTCAAGGAGATCCGGAGATCTGAAGTTATGGATCTCTTGCCAGGAGAATCTCGGGGATACTGGAAACACTATGCCCCGGGAAAATGGTTCCGACAAGCCAAGATCACCGGTAAGATCAACAATGAAAGAGGGGTCTTGCTCCTAGATACAGGCGCCGAAGTGTCCATAGTGGATACGGCCTTTGCTCGTAAGGTTGGGTGCTATATCGATACGAGCCAGATCCAAGATTGCGTTGGGATTGGTGAAAGTGTCTACAGAACAGAAGGAAGAACCCGGATCAAGATCACGATGGCTGGATCGCTGGTCTATTTTTTCGATATTTGGGTTGGAGATCTAGCAGGTCAAGATGTCATCCTGGGTATGGATTTCATGGTGCCGGCGGGGATCCGACTGGATCTGGCCTATGGATCTATAAGTTTACCCGATGAGGTGCGGATAGAGCTTAGTGGGCGTCGACAGCTCTATAGCGACAAAGCCCGGCAGGTAACCGTAGGAGAACATATCCAGATCGAGATCGGGCAATCAGTGGAGCTTCAACTACATCTCCGGATGTCAGATCATGAGAAGTTTTGGGTCACCCGGGGGGATCGTTGGGTACCCACGGTGGTGAAAGGCCTAGGGAAGAGACGGTATCCGCAGATCACCAACGTTAGCGATAAGGCAATCATATTGCAAGAAGATGTAAGGGTCGGGATCTGGCTGGCGGGTGATCACATTCCTCGAATGCCAGGATTTGTCTCGGTGGGGTCCCGTCGGTATATGGAATGGCAAAATTTGGCTCTAGAAGCCACGGTGGAAAGAGGATCTGAGCAAAACGAAATCTTGATGAAGTCGACAGAGCCGATGGTAGATCGAGCCCCCCCCTACCCTGCACCTCGTGCTATTTTGAAACGACCCGAGATCTCGCAGATACGAGTAAAACCAGTGTTGACGACAGAAGATCAATCATCAGCGGGAATAGATCCGCAAGATCGGACTCCGATCCAAACGGTAATGACCGAGACGACGAGCCAGGATATGGATCATGTAAGGGCGGATCGAAAGGCGGAGGATTTGGATCCAGTGATTAGAGTATTGGCTGAAAGAGGTCTACCCGGACAGCTGTCGGCCCCGATACAGGAGGCGTCATCAGGGAATCGGAACGATCCCTCAGATCTGGAGCCGGATCCGGAGGTCCACTACCATGAAGGTAACGATCTGTATGCGGAAGATGTGGATCAAGAGATGGCGATCCTCCCAGAAATCAACCCCACCACGGATGAGGTGAAAATTGAGGATATCCAGGTTGGAGATCCGGGGATCCAGACCACTGCGGAGATCGAGCGATTACGCCAGCGGATATGGAAATATCGACATCTTCTCATCGGGAAAGGGAATGCCTTGTCACCAGCCGCTAGAGGCGTGGTCTGCGATATCGATGTGGGAGATGCTAAGCCAATCGCCCAAGTGAGGAAAATTGCACCCCGATTTCGCGAGAAACTATCGGATCTGATCAAGGGTTTATTATCAGCTAAGATGATCAGCTATTCCAGATCACCCTGGGCTTCGCCGATCGTGGTGATCGTGAAAAAGAATGGGGTTGACATCAGGCTGTGTATTGATTACCGTCTGATCAATAGCCTTACTCAACTGATGGTCTACCCTATGCCCCTGATCAACGATCTCCTCGAAGATCTGGACAAAGTCTTGTGGTATTGCTCTATAGATATGGCCAGTGGGTTTTGGGTGGTGACTATGACAGATCGATCTCGAGCGATCTCGGCCTTCATCGCCCCTTTTGGGTTGTTCGAATGGAATCGTATGCCGTTCGGCTTAAGGAACGCGCCGCAGAACTATCAGCGTCTGATCGACAACGCCCTGTATGGATTCGCCCGGATCCCGCCCGCTGGATCGGATCCAAGATCCACATATGCTTGAAGTGGGGGAAGCCGATGATCCGGGCAAACCATCAGTGATCGGACGCAGATCGTATATCAATGATATCCTTATACCGGTGGATAGCTGGGATCAGCTGTGTGATCGAGTGGACGCTCTACTGGAGGCGTGTGACAAAAAGAATCTGTCGATCAGTGTGGTGAAGTGTTTCGGGGGTATGAGTAAAATGGAATATATGGGCCACCGAGTCTCGAAAGATGGACCGGAAGCGAATCCCAACGATTTAAAGCCATTAACGGATCTGGTGTTTCCTGGATCGCTTCGATCGATGCAGTCTTTTCTGGGAAAATTAAATTACTACAGTCAGTTCAGCGAAGACTACGCTATCTATGCGTCCGTACTATATGAACTGCGGGAGGTTGATTTCGCTGCGATGTCCAAAGACAATGTGTGGATCCAGATCAAGCGGGGTATGGAACATAAAGAGTTAGGTCAACTGGATCTGAAGGAATATCCAGGATCGGATCCAAAACTGAAGTCCACAGAGACGTACGATCCAGAAGAACTGGATGGAGGCAGAGTTGATCCACGATAGATCCGTGCTCATCGGGCCTTCGAGACCCTCAAATCAAAGATCGCATCCACCCCAATCCTACGTCATTTTGACGCGGATCGGGAGGTCGTGGTGATCGTATATGCAAGCGATTGGGCGATCTCGGCAGCTCTCGTGCAAGCGTATGACCAGATCTACTATCCGATCACTTTCGTGAGCCGAACATTGAAGTCGAACGAGTTGAATTACAGCCCAGTGGAGAAAGAAGTGTTGGCACTGCTAAGGATCCTGGATCTCGTATATAACATGTTGGTGGGACGCCGGATCCGGGTGCTGACTAGATACTCCACGTTGGCCTGGTTGTTTAGGTCGACCGGATTACAAGGGCGATTGGGCCAATGGGCGTCACTGTTATCACCGTGGACATTAGAGATTATGAAATGTGTTAAAGGAGAGGAAGAGATCCTAGGGGTAATCGCGGCTAGTATCACGCCCAGATCCATGGTGGACGAAGCGTTGATCCAGATCTCACCTAACAAAGAGCCACGACGGAAGATCCAAACTCCAATCCCTGTGATCCAAGCAGATGAGGAGCTGTATGTAGTCAGTTTCGATGGATCAGCCCGCGTGAAGCGTGGAGGCGGCGCATGTAGCGCGATCTTGTGGAAGTTGCCAGAATGGACAGTGATCCAGGCCAGATCGGCCTATGCGGAAGATCTTACCGTCAACGAGACTGAATATCATGGGCTGTTACTATGTCCGGATCTGTTAAGTACAGTGGATCGCAAACGAGTGGTGTTCTGCGGTGACTCTAATCTGGTGATCCGACAGGTCAGGGTGAGATCGAGTGTAAGGCACCCGGTCTGGCTCTACTCAAGCAAAAGGCTTTAGATCGTCTGAAGGACTGGCCAGATCACGAACTTGTGCATGTGAAACGAGATTGGAACGGCAGTGCGGATAGTTTGGCTAGCGCAGCGCTACAACGACAAGGTGGTGCCGAGATCGAGTCGGACGAGGATAAGTAAGATCTAACTACGCTGAATAGATTGGGCGAGGTGTTAGTGGTCGAGAAGGCCGATCAGGCAGCTCAGATCACGGCATCACGGCGGTGGTGACACGATCGGGCTCGCGATCTACGATACGGACGACTTCAGATCCTCAATCGCTGCGGGAGGAAGTAGTTCGGGAGCTCAGGATTGATCGGATCCGACAAGCCCAAGACGAGGAGGCGTGGATCTCGGGATTGAAGTAATATCTGAACGGAGATCTGCAAGATCTGACTCAACAGGAAGCCAAATCGTATGCTAATCTGGCAGCCAACTATGACTTGGATCACCACAATCTACTGTCCTACTGCCCTTTGCTGATGCGACTAGTGATCCAGGAGACCCTATATCAGGACATACTACATCACTACCATGTAAGCCTAGAAGGTGGACACCAAGGGATCGGTCGAACCTATCAGCGGATCCGAGATCATTTTCATTGGAGAGGTCTATATAAGAACGTTCAAAGATACGTGGGAGAATGTGTGGATTGCGAGACCGGTAAGAGTAAACCTCGGATCCAAGGAGAGTCACCAAGTAATCTTCAGGCAACGTACCCTTTCCAGATCACAGCTATGGATCACATCCCGTCATTACCCAGATCGCATAAGGGGAATACGGAATTGCTGATCTTCGAAGAACTATTCTCGGGATATGTGATTGCAAAATCCATCTCATCAAGAACTGCTCAGATCGTCGCCGAATCATATGAAGAATGCGTCTTCCGACGATTTGGAGCCAGCGAAGCAATTAGGCATGATTGTGAACCAGGATTTATGTCTAACTTCTTCCGAGCGTTCAACAGGTTCTTAGGTCAACGTGAACGTGCAACGATGGCATATCAAGCTAACGGATCGGCTTAACGCATGGTACAAACTACAACTCGAGCGATTAAGGTGTATGTGCAGGATCTGGATCAACGAGGTTGGGATGAATATGCTGAGAGGATTACCTTCGCGATTTATACTGCCCATGATCGGATCCGAGGAGAAACACCGTTCTACATGGTACATGGATGGGATCGTAGATTCTCATTGGAGGCGGTGATCCCGGTAGGAAGTACGCGACGACATGATCGAGATCCACGTGGGTGGAGATATCTGATCCAGCGGTACAATCAACAAGTTCGAGAACAGGTTAATCAACGGTTGCGAGAGGCCATTTCAGATCGAGCGGATCTACATAACCAGGAGATCCACCCACATCAGATCGAGGTCGGATCCAGAGTGTGGCTATATATGGATCGTGTGAAAGAGGGGTACGCTAAGAAGTTAGCACACCTGTGGCATGGACCATTCCGGATCGTAGAGAAAGTTGGCGAACATGCGGTGAAATTGGAGGTCGCCGGATCTGGATATCATGTTTTCCCTGTAGTACATGTGACCAAGTTGAAGCTCGTGAAAGAGTACCCAGATCGGCCACTGATGCGACTTACCGCGGGAAGTCAAGATCGTCTCGATTTCGACGAAGTTCTACTTCCCGGGGATAGCTGGATCCAAAATCGCGATCCCGACGAGTATGAAGTGGAGAAGATCACGGATATGAGATCGGGGCGAAGAACGAGATGCGGACGGATCTACCGTGAGTTCCTAGTACACTGGCGGGGTTATGATGATCCGATTTAGTTGGATGAGGCGGATCTCAACTGTGGCGCTTTGCTGCACGAGTTTCTGCGAGATCGCACGAATCATAATCGATTCGATGTGATGCAATCTCACGAGGAATCGTGAGGTCGCGACCAACGGCAACAAGCCGGTTGTTGTCGTGGTGAATTCAGTAGATGGATCTACATGAGGGATGTAGATCGGATGAATGGGTATGCATAAATACATTGAATACGGTGAGAATGGAAGATCAAGTCTCGAGATCCAGGGATCCTAGCTAATCGAGATCGATCATGATCCTATGAGGATGGATTGGAGTAAATGGGAAGCAGACAAGTCAAGATCACCGAATATATATTGGAAGAGGTTATGAAAGAAGATAAGCCACTCACGAAAGCTTGTCACTGCGATCTAGCTACTGGCTGGGGGTTGTGCCACTTGAAGACCGAAGAACTTGCGATCCAGACGAAGGAGATGACGCGCAGGATGATCTGCAGTGTGATCCCGATAATGGTTGCGCCAGGGACCTGCTGTATCAGCCTCCGCTAACGCCTCCAGCAGATCGGTCGGTTCCCGGCGATTAAGCTGCAGATCGGCCAGATTCGCGCGTCTAGCTTCGATCCCCGGGATACCAGGCCACTTCATCGGTCCGCTTGGGGAAGTGGAGGAAGAACGATCCAGGAGTAGATCCAGATCACACCACCTCTCGATCATGGCCTGGATTAGCGTAAGCAACATGCGCTTCCACCTATTGCCGGCGTGTGATCTACGGTTGTTGCGCTGCTTGGCGAATGCACACAGCCATGGCGACCGCGTGATCATGGAAGCCGTGATCGGGAACTTGTGGGTCGACTCCCAATACGCGATCAGCTCCGCGGCTCCGAAATCACGATACTGTCGGACGAAGATCCCAAGCCGGCCGCCGACATCAGCCTCAAAGGAGATCGGAGGCAAAGTATTCCGGATCACCTGCCATGGCTCGGCCGCTTGCAACGCTTTGACGTTGGCCTCCGTGATCAGATGACCACAGAAGGCGGTAGCTGTCGGAGAGGTGAAGATCGTCGGCCGATGGGGAAAGATCCAGTCTGGCCGGAATGGCAGCATCGGGAACAAGAAGTTCACAGTCATGGCAATCAAAGTTTGATTTGCCAGACGGGACTCGATCCACGGATCTATGTCGGTAGCGGCCATGATCCGGGTGATCCGCCGACCAGGTGTACAACGACCCTCAGGGAACGGGATCTGAGGGACGAAGGTGATTCGGGGAGGTTGGCGCCCAGGAGGCGGATTGGCCGGGCCAGATCCATTGTCCTGATCTCCGGATCCCACATCAGAATTCGATCCGTCGGATCCACCCGGAGATCCGCCGGCAGACCGACGTTGGGGAGAGGCGTGATCTCGGTGACGGGCCTCGGATCGGGACAGGGAAATTGTCATCAAGGTTCGTGCCTCGTAGAGGTCATCGGCCACTTCCGCATCCTCTTCCCCTTCTTCATCCTCCTCCCTATCGGATCCGGATCCGACTTCGATTACCTCACCCGATGGTTGACTGGAATCAACATCCTTGGATGGCGAGATGGAGGCTTGATCTGGAGAGGGCGACCTCCCTCCGGTGGGTCCTCCACCCAGATCGAACTCGGATTCGTCTTCCTCGTCCATGGACTCATCATCCGCCTCGAGAGCAATGGGTCGCTTCTTCTGAGGCCGCGACGGGGAAGGCGAGATGGATCTGCTGCGAGATCGCTTGGATTTGGAGGTGTCAACATCCTGATCCTCGCTATCGGAAGTCTCTGCAGAAGGAGAGCTTGGGACCCCTCCCGCGGGCTGATCCGTGTCGGATCCGGGATCCAGAGGCAATTGGGTCTGAGGAGGAGGCGCCCCGAATGTGGCCGAGATCGACGTGAGGCATTGGAAGGCGGCGGTGTATTCATGGCGAAGGGCATCCCGTTCACGAACCATTTTGCCCAGATCCCGAGAAAGCGTACGGATCAGAGCCTGATTCTCGGTGATGGTACGCTCCCGAATTGCGTAAGCCTTTTGGGCTATCTCCACATCGTGACGCGCACGGGTTATATCACCCTCCAACGTTTGCAGCCGAACCTTATCTGAAGCCGATCCAGCCCGGTGTGCTGCCAGATCTGACCGCAATAACCGCAGGGTCTGCTGCGCTGACGAGATCTCAGCGTCCCGCGCACGGATCTGATCTTGTAAGGAGTCGCGCTCCCGAACGATCTGGTCGAGATCGGTTTGAGTGGGGCCCGTAGGTTGAGGATCTGCCTGCTAGGACTGCGGATCAGGACCCGAAGATCCGCGATCAGTGCGATTGAATCGAGACAGAAGTAGCTCTGCTTCAACCCGATCCAGTTCAGATCGGTTCCGGCGCAAGCTCTCCTCCGTCGCAGATAGAGTGGATTCAGCATCCTCCCGATCTCGATCTAGATCGCAGTTGGCTTGTTGGAGATCCAGAATCTCTCCACCCGCCTGCGCCATCTCAGAGGCGAGATGGTGGATGGTAGACGCCAGATTACCACGATCTCAAGTCAGATTGTCGATATGAGCTTGTAGGTGGCGGATCTCATCAATCCGACGATCGAGATCGCGATGGAGGTCGGCGGTCTGGGCTTCCAAGGCCGAGATCTCGGGAGCAGCGGATAGTGGCCCATGCCGATAACACAATCAGACTCGAGAGAAGCTTGAAGGGTGTCACGCTGCTCTCGGAGGCGAATAACTTCAACCCGATAGCCCCGATCTCTCGGCCCTGATTGGCACACATCATCTCGAGAGACTCGAGGGAGCAGACATGCTCATGGTTTAGATCCGTGGCCTCATCAGCTGGACGAGTGGCCTGCCGGAGTTCATTGCTTAAGTGCAACACTCGACGGCGTAAGGCGGCGGTGGATCGACGGTGATCCTAGGCCGTGCCTCCGGCTGGACCACCGATCTCCGATCGAGGTGACGAACGGTCGTGGAGGCCGGATCCATGCTGTGTTCCATCGTGGCCGTGATCCGGCATGGCTGATTGGAGAAGTGGAGAGGCTTGGGCTTGGCGAGGTGATTTGAAGAATGGACGCAGTGAAGTTGTTGTGCAACTACAACTGGCGACCAGGAGGCGGCTGTGGTGAAGTGGATCCGAAATATTTGGCGTTAGAATATCCAGGAAAGATCCGATTTGGATGTGATCGGACCTGACGTGATGTGATTGGAGTATATGACGAGCTGACGTGGATGGATCTAGTCACAGATCCAGTTGATTGATAAGATCGATGGAGATTAGTGGTACCCGGGGTGGGACGTGATGGACGAATTGGCATACGAACTATACATATACCCAGATCCGAAGGGTTGGGAAGATCACATATGGATATGGATGATGTGGGACTGGCGCGATTGCAAGATGGGTGCGGTAGTTTGTCAATTTACGCTATGGGAACTGGTGATCTAGGTCTAGATGCCTGGATCTAGGCCATAAGCTGTATCCGTGAAGTCCAGATCGGTTCACATATCGGGTTCCATTCGGGGAACCTGGATCAGGACTTATGGACCTAGATCCATAGCCGGATCTGAGTGATCCGGGATCTAGATATATTACGGTAAAGCTGGACGATGATTGGAGGATTAATGGAGTAAGGTTGGATACGTGATGGTCATGCTTATTACGAAGTATTATCACTGGATCAGTCAAGAGAACCCTAGATCAAGGAGATCTAGCCGATCTAGTCGATCTGGAGTTGGATCAGTATGATCTGGCCTATTAAGGCGTGATCTGGCTCGGGAGACGCGTGATCTGGATATTATGGGGCATGATTACGATATTGGTGGAAACAGTAGTCCAGATCACGACGGTACGACTAGTGATCTAATGTTTATGGCTCAGATCCAGGGGGATCTGCAAAGATGTCGACTGCTATGATGGTGAGGACAAGAAAGGACAAGAATCAGGATAGCGTAATCAGTCGATGTGTCGTTAAGAATGGGATACAGGATGGGATAGGTCTTAACATTAAATCAGAACCGAATTTGCATTATACGACACAAGTGCTCCGCTACGCGCCTGGAAACGGGAACTACATTGGCCCTACGGTATTAATAGCGATATAGGTGTATATATCTAGGGTGGTTGATAATATCTAGATAATATATTGGCTAGATCCAACCTCCTAGTATCTTACCCTAAGTGCAGATCCAAGATCCCGGTATCAATTGCTTAGCCGGTGGATCTTCGGTTTCTCAACAATCAAGATCGCGCTATAGGAAGCGCCAAGCAATCAAAGGACCTCCAGTAAGGGAAATCTACTACAAAGGAATTACTACAAGGCCGGAACCAGATCTAGGCCGCCGGATCCAAGCTCGATCTAATCGCTTGGACTCCGGATCTACTACTGGCGAGTGGTGTGAAGCTTTCCACGCCACTCTACGACCCCAACGTCACGCTAAGACGTTCAACCAACGCAGATCGAGCAACTTAGCAGTCACCAAGAGAGGAAGATCCAGTCCAACTGACGGGTACACAAGGTGAGCAAGTTCAGCAGATCACGGATCATCGGAGAACCCCCTTCGTTAGTCGGTGTCCGGGCATTGGTGGGAAGTTGGATCTAGCGATCTCGCAGATGTTGCTGATCCCGCTACACCACATTTATATGCATATAGAACAAACTATAGTTAATTAGTTATTTGTATTACAGGCCAAATGACCTAATTAACTATAAATATAAATCAGTCTTAAACCTACTCCAAACTAGCTATTAAGTCCCCTAAGACCAGGACTTGTGAACTGTCGTTCACTAGGAGTTTGTATACTCCTGATAGCACGCTCCTCAAGCAAGGTGCTCGTGTGACCCCGTCACACTTGGTAGCACTTGTAGTCAATCCACGCCTACGCGGGTAGATTGACTACCTGAATCCTCTGTGGCTCCTAGAAGGTAAGCCAGGATGGATAGAGGGGAGTTCCCTCATTTGACCGACTCTCAGTTTGAGTCGGTCCGGAAGATGGTGGGCATCTTTGGAGGAGATGCCCTCCGAAGCTTGGCGGCTGATACGCCGGCCGAGCAGGTCGAACGCATCGAGGTGTTCGACACGTACGAGAGAGGGCTTATCGCCCACGTACAGGGGCTGCAGACCCCCGTGGCTGAGATGAAGCCAGCCCAACCTAAGCCGTTGAGGCTTAAGGTTAACCCTTATGAGGGAAAGGAGGGAGAGAACCTCCACTTCTGGGTCAGAGAGGTAGAGCTCGCGATGGACGCGGCTCTCATCTCGACCGAGCGACTTCGGGTCGCTTTCGCCCTGTCCAACCTAGGAGGTCGGGCGAAGACCTGGGCGTACACGCGCGAAGCGACGACGCCGGGTTGTTTCACAACCTGGGCTCAGCTGTGTCAACTGCTTAGAGTCGCCTTCCTCCCGGCGAACTATGAGTATCGCCAGCGCTCGCGCTTCCTTGCCTGTAAACAAGGGAAGCGTGAGCTGCATGAGTACATCCAGGAGATGCGAGTACTCGCTGCATCTCTGGTAGGAAACCCCCTACCTGAACACATCAAAGTGACCGTGTTCATGGATGGCCTGAAGGTGGGCCCATCCCGCACACAGTTGTTCCGCGTGCATGCGAACACTATGGAGGAGGCGATCCAGATCGCCCTCCAAGAGGAATACAGCCACCGACAGGCTCGTACTCCTACGTCGGTGTGGCAAGGCCACAATGCGTCGTCAGGCGCAGTGCAAGGAGCTCCAGCAGCTGGAGCTAGCACCGGGCCGGTACCCATGGAACTGGGTACGGCCGTACAGAGCTCCATCCGTTGCTACGGATGTGGGAAGCTCGGGCACATGCAACGTGCCTGCCCTGCGGGAGGGCAAAGGAAGTTCACTTCCAAACCTAGGGGCTCGAGGGCCCCTGGCAGAAGCCGCGACCCAAGAGCCAGGGGAACTGGGGTCACCAGTAGGGGCGGGGCGCCCTACTGGGGAAGATCTAAGTCCCCATGGTAGGAGTGCGGACGGCGCACGCCATGGAGGCTTAGCCCCTGAGAGCCTAGGTGCTCTCGAAACGAGAAAGAGCAGCGGCGGACTGCTCGTGGTACACTCGAGTGTACGGGGATATGGAGATCCCTTTAGAGTCCTGATTGACTCTGGGGCGTCGACGAACTTTGCTCGACGCCAGACGGTCGCGCGGAATGGCGACAAGTATGCCGATGCTTTGCGAGAAAGCAAAGGCAGGGGCCAGGTCTCGGTGAGACTGGCCGATGGTACGGTGGTTAACGTACCTGGGGTCCGTATGGACCTGGCTGTAAAGTTTGAAGACTTTGACAGCACGGAGTCGTTCCTTGTCCTAGACATGGACAAGTACGACTTGATCCTGGGCATGCCGTGGCTCGAAAAGCACGAGCCTTGGATCGATTGGCGCGGCAAAGCCATTGGGGCTAGCCGGCCCGCAGTCTCCGACAGAGCTTTGGTGAGTAATGTTCCCACCTCTGTTCGGGACTGGGGCGCCAGAGATGGTCGCCAAGGCGCTTACGCGCCCGAAGAAGTATTGGGAGTCACGGACTCCAATGAAGATGTTGCGATGAGTCTCGCAACCGGTCGTGAGACCAAGGCTCATTGCCAAGCGTGTGGGATTGCCACGACGGCAAGTCCCAACGCTAAGAGTCGTCGCGCCGTATGGGCTTCGACTGTGGCAGTGCCGGACGGCACTGACCAGGCGGGTAACATAGGTCCGCAAGCAGCAGAGGCTGCTAAGGAGAGCGCTAAAGGCGTCTCCTGTGTGGGTAACATAGGTCCACAAGTGGGTAACATAGATCCACAGGCGGGTAACGTAGTTCCGCAAGCGGGTAACATAGGTCCGCAAGCAGCTGAGGCTGCTGGGGAGGGCGCTGAGGGCGCCTCCGGTGTGGGTAACATAGTTCCACACGAGGTCGAAGAGACCGAGAAGATCGAGAGCGCAGTATGCGTCTCTAGCGTGGGTAACCGAGTTCCACGCGGGGTCAAGAAGACCAGTACGAGTGTGGAGGTGTCGTTGAGCACCTCCCGTGTGGATAACCTAGTACCACACTCGGAGTCTGAGACTCCACCGGCACGGCCGGTCGAAGAGCAATGTCATGTCTTCGACGGCGTGTCCGGCCGTCAAGTGAAGGCAGGTGCCGTCCAACTGGAGGCACTGCCTGAGGTGTCAGCACTGCTGAACCTCGAGGAACTGTCCATGAAGGACTTCATGGCCGAGTTGAAGACCAGAGAGATTGCGGAGATGGTGTTCGTGAAGCCGGAGACCTCTCCTGAAGATTTGAACTCTTCCTCCGTAATGGACGAGGATGTACTGGAGGGGTTCACGAAGCAGCGTGCAACGCGCTTGGGTTCTGAGATCCTCAAGAACCCGGAGGATCCAGTGTATACTCTTGTGAAAGAGCACTCGGATGTGGTGTCGAAGCATCCACCATCCCAACTCCCGCCGGATCGGGGAGTACGGCACGAGATAGACCTCGCGTCTGGCACAACGTATTGTGTCCCGAAGCGGTGGCCTCTACCTCGCGAGCAGTGCGAGGTCATAGATGCCTTCTTCGCCGAGATGGCGAAGTCAAGCATGGTGCGGGAATCGAAGTCCCCGCACTCGACGCCAACCTTCTGCGTTCGTAAACCGAACGGGAAGTGGCGTCTGGATCGCGCTTATAACAAGCTGAACAATGCGACGGTACCGGAACAGACGCTGATCCCTCGCAAGGACACGTTTTTGAACAACATGTCGGGCTGTACGCTGTACAGTGCCCTGGATCTGGTTGACGGATATTACCAGATCCTGATGCGGGGAGAGTGACATTCCTCTCACCGCAGTGAGCACCCCGAGCGGGATGCTCTGGGAGTGGCTAGTAATGCCACAAGGGCTGTCGAATGCCGTGCGGAAGACGGCCAGACGACTATGGAGGTGCATTTGAAGCGCCTCCGTCGAGTGTTTGAGGTCATGATAGCTAACAAGCTCTATGCCAACATTGATAAGCGCATCTTTGCAGCTGAGGAGATAAAAGTCGTCAGCTGCTTTGTCAGCAGGGTCGGCGTACGCGCCGATCCAGGGAAGGTCAAGGCCATAGCGGCTTGGCCGACCCCGAGGTCACAGAAGGACCCCCGGAAGTGGTTGGGCTTGTGGTGAAGCGGATGAGAAGTTTTCCGACTTCGATCTCGTCCCGTCAATCGAGATTAAGAGCAATCCCTCCTTATGGTGATCCTCGATATAGTGACACTTACTATAATGACCAAGTGAATGCGTGCGCCATCATCCCCTCCCAAGACGATTGTACCCACGCGATATCGATCTTGACAGGTAAATATCGATCTTAGCTTTATTATGGGTATTAGGAAGCCAATGCAGTATGGATAGCCACAGATGGGAAGCATAGGACATTAACCATTAATTCAGAGTTGTTTTTACCTTCTATTACACAAGTCTTCCTTCTTCTACGCTATTCCGGGAAGGGATATACAAGATTGGCCCTCCCGACGTCACGCAGGATCAAGATCGACACTAAGTAGAACCCCTACGCCCAGATTGCTCGGCCGGACGTTCGCCAACCCTCAAATCTCAAGACCCCGCTATAGGAAGCGGCAAGCACGTATTGGAATCATTGGATAAAGGTCACACACCGACCACAAGACCCCCCCAGGCCAAGATCGACACTGGTCAGAGCATGGTCGAAGCTCGATAATTACTCGGCGCAGCGAGTAGAATTATCCCCGCTGCTGCCACCTCCCCCACTGTCCTGTCAGACAGGATGGTCAACAACAAGCGCGTCTATCGAGATCACCCGAGGAGCGATCTAGTCCCACCGACGGGTACACAAGGTGAGATCAAGTAACTTCACGGAAGATCGGAGTACCTCCTCCGTTAGTCGGTAGTCCGGGCGCAGTGTGCAAGAGGACTCCTGCGATCTTGCGATTTCTCAGAACCACTTCGCCACAGGCTTAGCCAACTATCTTCATAAGCGCAGCGCAGGGTACGCTGAACTAGCTCGACCCTTGTCGGATCTCTTAAAGAAGGATGCCGACTGGGTCTGGGAGCAACCGCACCAGGATGCTTTTGACAGCATCAAGGCGAGCTTACAGCAAGCGCCAGTCCTGGCCTTGCCGGACGAAAACAAGTCATTTAGCGTCGTCTGTGACGCTTCTGACTATGCAATAGGCTGTGCGCTGTTGCAGAAGGACGATGAAGGACACGAACGTGTCATCTCCTTCCGTCCAGGCAGCTGAAGGCTGCCGAACGGAACTACCCCGTTCATGACAAGGACCTACTTGCAATGAAGTACGCTCTTGTCAAGTTTAGAGTTCACCTCTTGGGCTCAAGGCCCTTTGTGATCTACACTGATCACGCGTCCTTGCGGACTACCACCAACTCGCCGCATATGTTGCAGCGGATGGCGAGGTGGCTGTCATTCTTCGCGGAATACAACTTCCGCGTCGAATACAAGCCGGGCAAGCTCAACGTGCTTGCCGATGCATTGTCGCGTCGACCTGACTATGAGCTAGCTCATGTCAGTCGGGTCACGACAGATCTATACGATCGGATACGCGTAGCGTATCAGGAGGACGAGAACTACACACCACTGATGCGGCTCTTGTCCATGGGCAAGGACGCCAAAGTCAATAGGCTTTCGCCTCGACAGCGGGCGCAGCTCCATCGTTATGAGCTGGCCGATGGGTTACTCCACTACAGAGTAGACCCTGGAGATCCTCCTCGGGTTGTCGTTCCAAACGACGAGGAGGATCTGAAGTATGACATTCTTCTGGAGGCGCATGATGCGCCGACGGGTGTCCATCTTGGCCGAGAGAAGACCTACTAAATGGTCTCTCAGACATTTTGGTGGCCCCGCATGTATAAGTGGGGGCACACTATGTCAAGACATGTGAAACATGTCAGAGGGTGAAGCCTTCGGGCCACGCCTCGGCTCCACTGCAGAGCCTACCTGTGCCAGCGGGTTGCTGGAAGTCGAGGAATCTCAACTCTGTCTTCGGCCTGCCGGCCGATGACAAGGTAAACACCGAGGGCGTTTGGGACGCCCTGTTCCAGCTTTTGGGAACTGAGCTGACGATGTCAGCTGCGGACCATCCACGGACTGATGGTCAAACGGAGCGTGTCAACCGCGTGCTCGAAGATACTCTACGGAGTATCTGTGCTGAGACACCTCGGTCCTGGTCGGACGAGCTGCCTATGGTTGAGTTTGAACTCTACAATGCGGTACACACATCAACGGGGTTTACCCCGTTCTACTTGAATGGGCTACGACACCTCCAGGTGCCGCTAACCTTGCGGGAAGGCACTGATGCCTCCATCGTAAGTGGGGGAGAGGCTCGGAAAGCCTTTTCCTCCCAGGTCTCAGAAATTGAGCCCAAGCCTTTAAAAAGACAGTTGTCGTCATTTATAGACAACCGGCCGACGCTATCAGCCGGGTTAGAGACGCAATGGCGTCGACCCAGAACAGACAAAGGAGTACTCAGACAAGAATGGTCGAGGAAACTTATCCGTGTTTATGGTTGGGGACTTGGTCCTCTTAAACACTAAGGACCTACCGCTAACGTGGTTCGCGCCATTGGGAGTAATCAGCTGAAGCATTGCTTCATTGTACTCGTTGAGGCCCTCGGCAGGCACGGCGCTGCCTATACCATCGACCTCGCGAAGTCAATGGCGACGCACCCAACGTCTTACGTGGGGCGTCTTAAACGGTACGATGGTCCGTAGTATCTTCGCCCTGAGAGAACAGAAGAAGATCAAGAGTGGGCGAGCTCCCCTCTTCAAATCGAGGTTGAGTCTCGCGGACAACACCAACAGGAGTTGTCAAAGCCTGCAAAACGGAACGCTGGCTGGCACCCATGCGGCTCACAAAAATAGTACGCTGGGGCCGCACGGTATGAGCTCCGTCAAGAGCTATACCCATAAGTCGAGTGGGAAGAATACCACTGCTGCTCATAAGAGGGCATCTGACCATGCGCCTCATAGGCAAGAGCATCAAGGCTCCGACGGAGTCCCTTTAAGGCGGAAGCTGGGACTCGGTGGTTAACCCGTCCGTGGAGCTCCCGAGAGCGTCCACGTCCTGACGTAGGACATCAAGGGCAGTTGGTTTGCCAAACTGGGCGGCGGCCAGACCGCCAAGCCCAATGTCAAGTGCAATCGCGATCGCATATATTCGATCACGTGGTTGATACACTTCTACCTGCAGAAAAGACTCTGCAGGACCAGGACCCGAAGTTGAGGGTCCAGAAGGATAAGGCTGAGAAGGAGCCTCGTACTCAAATGCGTGCGAGTACTCCTCCTGCCCTCCTTGATCGGAACGGCGAGCTCCACTACCATGTGGATCGGGTCGTCCGAGAGCGGCGGCGCTTCGAGGAGCGTCAGCTGCTAGTGAAGTGGTGGGGATACCCCACTTCATAGAATTGATGGGAGCCGGAAGAACGGCTCCAGGCAGGCTGCCCGAAGACAGTTGCGCTCTGGGATCAGAGGCAGCAGCTTCGTAAGTAGTGCACTGCTTCATTGCAGCTGCACGGGGTATGGCTGACGCTAAACATCATATCCTCGCTTTCTCTGAGAGGAAGGCTGGGTGCTACTCCTTAGCACCTCCATCTCAGTGACGAGCTATCGCTTCACCACGAGGTGAGCGAATTGGACCCGAAGGTTCTATGGATCAATACGAATTCCAGCTGAGCTTCAGCTTGGAGCTCCTTGACTGACAACCCTTGCGAGAGACCCAGCGACCTGTGCAACTGAGGAGGTATTCTCCGGCTGCACCGAAAGAACTCCCCACACGGGGTGGAGGCCTCCCTTGGTCTCAGACTTCTTCCGAAGTCTAGTAAATTCCTATAAGGGAATTTGGTGCGGTGCAAGAAGCACTCACCTGGCGGCCTCTATGTTCCCGATGAATAGAGACACGCCTTTAATGAGGTTGCGCTCGTACGCGGCCATGGAGGTATGACCTCCTGCCAATGGACGTGGGCCCATGAGCTACTCAAGGAACAGCAGAGAGCCATGGCCCTCATGGGGGGAATACCCTGGAGCATGCGTAAGAACCCAACGCTCAGTGTGAGTACGCTCACGATGGACTGGCTGTCTAGCCAGTCGAGCAGCAAGTAGTTCTTCTTGCTGCTCATGGAGGTTGTTCGCTCAAGAGGCTCTTCGTTATAGGCCCCATCAAGATCCTGGTCGCTTATGTGAAGCGACTGAGAGGCGCTGCGCTTCCTGGCGCTGGCCTCATTGGCATGGTTAGCCGTGTTGGTAAACTGGGCACGTCGTTTGCCCTTTGCCAATGTCAAGTTCTTAGGAGGTAAAGCCTCCTTGGCGTCCACGTTGCCGTGGACGTCGTCGGCACCACCAGCTGTGGTGCCTGTGTCCGGATTGTTAATTGCGGACTTGGACTCAGTGTTTTAGTCCGCACCCTCGTCGCCAGGGCAGGCGACAAGGGTATCGTCAGTCAAGCTGACTTGAGACTTGCTCATGGACCTGCGAATGGACCTTGGGTTCTCGCAGTGGTCCGGCGATGACGACGGAGATCGTCTGTGGAGCGAGCTAGTGCTCGCTGCCACGTCAGGTGCATCTTGCACCTTGTTTGCTTTCGCAATGACATCAAATGATGTCTTGGCTTTGCCGCGAGGCTTAGCCGCCTTTGACTTGGGCTTCGCAGCCTTCGTTTTGTGGGCGCAGAGGCGCCACTTGAGCTTCCCCTTCGGGGCATGCTCTGCGGTCGACGTGGAGACCTTGGGGACGTAATGGCAACGTGCCTGGAGCTCTGTGAGAGCAGGGAGCCGTAGCGCAACAGCTCGGCGGCCCGTCGAAGAATTTCGACTTTTCGAGTGAAATGTGAAGGGTTCACATTTGCCTCATTTTGATTGGGTAAAAATCCAACATAGGGGGGAAGATGTAACGGGGTTACATGAGGGGTACCCCAGATAGGGTACCGCCTCTAGAAGTAGATATACTTCCGGAAGTATTCGTTTTGTGAATACTCAGTCGTGGGAGGTGTGGACCACATCACTGCCACGTAGATCGGGCGGCAGAGGGCTAATCAATAGTATTTGACCTACTATTATATGCATATATAGAACAAACTATAGTTAATTAGTAATTTGTATTACAGGCCAAATGACCTAATTAACTATAAATATAAATCAGTCTTAAACCTACTCCAAACTAGCTATTAAGTCCCCTAAGACCAGGACTTGTGAACTGTCGTTCACTAGGAGTTTGTATACTCCTGATAGCACGCTTCCTCAAGCAAGGTGCTCGTGTGACCCCGTCATAATGCCCCAGTAGCAGCAGATACGAAATCTAACAGCCTGTCTGTCGTCGTATATACCCGATAGTACACTATATCTTTTTACAATGTTGCAGTAATTTGGTGGAGGGAGGTTGTCGAAAATACGTCAATAGTACTTTCCACTAAAGCACGACATGTACCTGTAACACAATGATAGAAAAACTGGCACTTCTTGAATGGTTTAACGCCGAGTCATGTCAATAGAGGCACTTGTAAATTGAGGAAAAAGTAGCCAGCCCTCTATAAAATGTAGGAGAATCCGCACTTGTAAATTGCAACTCCAACCTAAACCTCGTGCTACATTGTCATGGAACACTTTTTATATTTTACGTGTGGGCAAACTCAACATCAAAACGTAGTCTCGTATATGAACATGTAGACGAGTGAACTCGTGTCGAAACAAAGTGAAGTGCTCGCAAACATCTTAACCCCCCCCCAGTCCGAAGCCTTGTATTAGCCACGATAAGAAAATGGGCTTATCCTGTATTAGACATGATAAGGAATTAAGACTTGGTTTTTGTATGGCAGCATACAAATTTTCTGTCAACTAGGGGAGGTGATGTGTGTGCAGACGGGGGATCATGTGCACAAAAGCTGGGCTAGTGTACATGGGACGCATTTTCAAAATATTAGCTGAGAGAGGTAACGGGAAGCGCGCCAAGTACCTCGATTAGAACGTAACGGTTTTCGGCAAGGCAGACCAGACGGTTGGCTGTCATTCGAGATTTTGCGGGGAGAGAGATAGATGGCAGCGTTTCGCCGTCGGTGGTCGGAGCTGCTCAAGGAAGGATGGTCGTCAAAGCGACCGCGGGGGCTCGAGACCGAGTACACGTATTGCCGCCCAGGCAAGACACGGGGCGACGTTCGCGGCGTGGACTACTTCGTCGGCTCTGAAGAGCTTATGCGCTATCTGGACGAGCTGGACAAAGGTATTCTGCAGCGTTTGGAGCTGAATGTGCTGAGTTCTGACCAGTATTGTGTTTATGCAGCCGATTTGGAGCGCCATGAAGCAGAGAAGACCACAGAGCAGCCCTCGAACAGCCAAACTCGTGATGGAAGTGACGGTAACGCGTGTGGTTTATGTTGTCACGCGTCCAAATACTAACAATCCCGATATTCTAGATGTCGGACAACGCCTGACGTCGACTCATTCAACGAACTACACTACCGAGCTGGGACACCGAGGACAAGAGTTGGCTGGTTTCGAAGACCAAGGTATAATTTCCATTCCTACTTATCAAGTGCGATACATGTTAACATGTTTCTTGTATCGTGTACGGGACAGGGACACCGTCGGTTAGCCCTGCCGGCCGTTCTTCTCCTGCTGTGCAGTCCAGTATCGCAACACCACAAGCACCGGCAAGCAATGGTACGCGCGCTAATGATAACGTGATGTACGAGGCTTAGTTTTCACGGATATGTTTGTTTAGCTGTGGTTACAGGTAACCTTACGCAAGAGCAACGCAACTTGGATGCAGCCTTTGCAGAAGTTGCTTCCGACGACGAGACGGAGACACGACTTTGCCCCACATCACCTCATATACCGAACAGTGATAGCGGTAGCGACTCCGCTTTTGCAAGCGCAGAAGGGTCTGCTGAAGACTTCGAGTCTGTAGACTCCAGCACGTCAACAGGTTTGATATCGTGTCTGATACAAGTTTAGTGTACACGATAACAATTTCTAACCTGTATATTGTATTATATCTGCAGATATCAACGGCGCAAAGGCTGGTAGCTTGTTGCCAGACTACGCTACGCTAGAGTCAGAGGGAGAGAACGATGACGGGTTCAGTCAGTAATGAACAAGACGTGGAGTTTGGAGCATGCGATGACGATGAGGAGTATCCAGATGACGACGACTCGGACCTTCCAGACATACCCTTTGACAATGCACGGCTTGCCACCGTTGGTGGAGCTGCCGGTTTGACGGTCGAGAATCTTAGTAAGAAGCAGAACGCGGCCATTCTCGCTAACATGGCCCAGTCTGGCTGGCTTGAAGCGCGTACTCAGCTGCCTTTTCCCTATATGGAAAGCCCATACGAGGACCGATAACCACATGCAATGCAAGACGGCTACCCGGGCCTTTTTGACGGTTCATACGGTCCCAGTGAGGAAGCTTTGGCCGCCGCCACTAGCCCCGTGAATGCACTGTTCTACTTCATGACACCGCGTCTGTGGGAAAATATGGCTACTGCCAGCGAAGACTACTTCGCCGAGAAGATGGATGCGCGTGTGACGGACCAGTATAACAAGAAAGTTCAACGCGAGCGGAAGAAACCTGGATTTCAACGTCAGACGCGTGAAGCGATCCAAGCCAAGATGGAGCAGTCGCCCCCAACTACTGGACGAGACGTGTGTGTTTTCATCGGGTTGCTGATTGCTCGAGCCATCGCGCCAAACAAGGAGAAGCTGCAGCATCACTGGGAGACAACAGACGAGGGGACCATTCCTCGTGGTTGCTTCGGACGCTTCATGACACGTGACCGCTTCGCTCATATCGCTCAAAACCTGCATTTTAGCAGCAATAGAGACCCGCGCGCTGTTGTGGACCGTGCGTGGAAGCTACGTCCGGTTATTGACGCACTTCAGAAAACGTTTCTCGCTGGATACAAACCACCCCCTATCATGGCTTTCGACGAAGCTGTGTTACCGTCGAGATCGTCGTTCAACCGTATGCGAGTGTATATGAAGGACAAGCCGCACAAGTACGGTACCAAGCTGTTTATGCTGTGCTGTTCGTAAACTGCTTACTGCATTCGGTAGGTACACGAGCGTGTCCGCTGACACGCTCGTTTTTTTTTGACAACTAAAGTCTGTTATCGTGTCTAATACTGATACGTGTTCCTGCTATCTTGTATGGTACAGGTTTGAAACTTACTTAGGTAAAGCAGGAACAGTGAACGGCGTATCACTGCGTGATGAGAGAACTGGTCCTCTAGCGGTAGTGCGCAATCTGCGTGCGGCTTTTGGAGACGAGCAGCCTAACACAATGCGACTCATCGTCATGGATCGCTTTTACACATCAATCCCGCTAGCCTTGGAGCTACTTACTATGGGGTATTATAGCGTTGGGACCGTGATGACAGATCGGAAAGGTCTGGTTGTACCTGACAAGAACAAGAAGAAGAAAGAACAAAGCCGTCCGACTGGAATCGACCGAGGGACGTACACATTTGCCGATTCTAGCCTTGTTCCCGGTGTGACGACGACCAAATGGTGGGACAACCGTCCTGTATATCTGCTGTCAACCGGTGGGAGTACACAGCTAGATCGCATTGTACGTCGTACTAAGAGTGGTTTAGAAGAGGAAGTGGCGTACCCGAGGATCGTAAAGGACTACCAAACGTACATGGGCGGTGTAGACGTACACGATCAGCTGCGACTTCAGAGGTTTGTGGATTATCGTTTCTGATACAGTTTTATCGATATCTAATCGTGTCTTATACACCTCGCTACAGGTACTCCCTGCAATTGGCCGTACGCTTCCAGAAGTACTACAAGAGTCTCTTCTTGGACTTTGTAGATTTAGCCCTCGTGAACGCTTTTATCATCTTGAACCACGCGCGCACGGCAGCAAACAAGTCGAGGCTCTCACATATCACCTTCCTCAAGCAACTTCACCTGGAGCTTTGCCAGATAGGCGACAGTGACTGGGAGGACCTGCTGGGATCACCCGGGCAAACGTTTACGCCGACCAAGGCGCGTGAACGTGTAGCGTCGCGCCACATGCCTATCCTAACCGATGACAAGCGCAAAGGCAACACGGAGGGCAGCACGAAACGCAGGCAGAGGGCCTGCAAAGTCTGCTCTCTGCTCAAGAACAAGGCCACGGGGGGCGACACCTCCTTCCAGTGCAGCACCTGCACGCTGACAAAGAAGAATGAGAAGACTGGTGAGATCACGAAGACTCCAGTGTACTTGTGCAACAAGGTCAAGCATTCTTACAACTGTCAAGCCCGTACCTGCTTCGAAATCTGGCATCTTTGCTGGAACGACGGTGCCAACAAGCCTAGCCGAGGAAAGCGCAAGTTGCGCGTGCGGGTGACGGATGGTGGGGAAGTGTTTGACAACGAGGGGACGCCACGACGCCGTCGAGTGGCTGCTGATACCAGCAATCAGTGATTGCTGGCGGGAAGGTGGCCACGCCATCATCGATTGTTGGTTTGAATATACGCATTGAGCGCTGATTTGTGAGTCTAAATATCGACAAAAAATAGCGATGTCTCTTTCACATGAGCGCATGGTCTCTATTTCTACTGACATTTCTCTCGCCGCTCCGGACATGATAGATCGCACATACCCTGTATAATGTCCATTCACCGCACATGATAAGTAGGTCGGGACACGATAGCAAAGCTGCTCACATCAAGGGGTGGGGGTTCGCATGAGTTTTGTAACCGGACATGATAAGTTTTATCTTTGATTTATTAATAGTAGCAAAACCCTTTCCCTTCTATACACGATAGTTCGGTCGATGGGCGCAAATATTTTCCTTCGGGCTGGGGGGGTAACGGTGGAACTGTAACGGGGTTACATGAAAGGGGTACCCCAGAAAGGGTACCGCCTTTAGAAGTAGATATACTTCTGCGAGTATTTGTTTTAATACTCTGATGGAGTGGTGTGGGCCACACTGTGGTGTGAGCCACACTACTGCCACGTAGGTTCGGTGGCTGAGGGCCAACCAATAACATTAAACCTACCTTTTATATGCATAATTAGGATAAAGTATAGTTAATTAGTAATTTGTATTACAGGCCAAATGGACCTAATTAACTATAAATAAATCAGTCTAAAATCTACTCTAAACTGGCTATTAAGTCCCCTCAGACCAGAGACTAGCGAACCGCCGTTCACTTAGAATTTGTATACTCTTGATAGCACGCTTCCTCAAGCAAGGTGCTCGTGAGACCCCGTCACACTTGGTAGCACTTGTAGTCAATCCACGCCAACGCGGGTAGATTGACTACCTGAATCCTCTGCGGCTCTTAGAAGGTAGCCAAGATGGATAGAGGGGAGTTCCCTCATTTGACCGACTCTCAGTTTGAGTCGGTCCGGAAGATGGTGGGCATCTTTGGAGGAGATGCCCTCCGAAGCTTGGCGGCTGCTACGCCGGCCGAGCAGGTCGAACGCATCGAGGCGTTCGACACGTACGAGAGAGGGCTTATCGCCCACGTACAGGGGCTGCAGACCCCCGTGGCTGAGATGAAGCCAGCCCAACCTAAGCCGTTGAGGCTTAAGGTTAACCCTTATGAGGGAAAGGAGGGAGAGAACCTCCACTTCTGGGTCAGAGAGGTAGAGCTCGCGATGGACGCGGCTCTAATCTCGACCGAGCGACTTCGGGTCGCTTTCGCCCTGTCCAACCTAGGAGGTCGGGCGAAGACCTGGGCGTACACGCGCGAAGCGACGACGCCGGGTTGTTTCACAACCTGGGCTAAGCTGTGTCAACAGCTTAGAGCCGCCTTCCTTCCGGCGAACTATGAGTATCGCCAGCGCTCGCGCTTCCTTGCCTGTAAACAAGGGAAGCGTGAGCTGCATGAGTACATCCAGGAGATGCGAGTACTCGCTGCATCTCTGGTAGGAAACCCCCTACCTGAACACATCAAAGTGACCGTGTTCATGGATGGCCTGAAGGTGGGCCCATCCCGCACACAGTTGTTCCGCGTGCATGCGAACACTATGGAGGAAGCGATCCAGATCGCCCTCCAAGAGGAGTACAGCCACCGACAGGCTCGTACTCCTACGTCGGTGTGGCAAGGCCACATCGCGTCGTCAGGCGCAGTGCAAGGAGCTCCAGCAGCTGGAGCTAGCACCGGGCCGGTACCCATGGAACTGGGTACGGCCGTACAGAGCTCCATCCGTTGCTACGGATGTGGGAAGCTCGGGCACATGCAACGTGCCTGCCCTGCGGGAGGGCAAAGGAAGTTCACTTCCAAACCTAGGGGCTCGAGGGCCCCTGGCAGAAGCCGCGACCCAAGAGCCAGGGGAACTGGGGTCACCAGTAGGGGCGGGGCGCCCTACTGGGGAAGATCTAAGTCCCCATGGTAGGAGTGCGGACGGCGCACGCCATGGAGGCTTAGCCCCTGAGAGCCTAGGTGCTCTCGAAACGAGAAAGAGCAGCGGCGGACTGCTCGTGGTACACGCGAGTGTACGGGGATATGGAGATCCCTTTAGAGTCCTGATTGACTCTGGGGCGTCGACGAACTTTGCTCGACGTCAGGCGGCCGCACGGAATGGCGACAAATATGCCGATGCTTTGCGTGAAAGCGAAGGCAGGGACCCGATCTCGGTGAGACTGGCCGATGGTACGGTGGTTAACGTACCTGGTGTCCGGAAGGACCTGGCTGTAAAGTTTGAGGGTTTTGACAGCACGGAGTCGTTCCTTGTCCTAGACATGGACAAGTACGACTTGATCCTGGGCATGCCGTGGCTCGAAAAGCACGAGCCTTGGATCGATTGGCGCGGCAAAGCCATTGGGGCTAGCCGGCCCGCAGTCTCCGACAGAGCTTTGGTGAGTAATGTTCCCACCTCTGTTCGGGACTGGGGCGCCAGAGATGGTCGCCAAGGCGCTTACGCGCCTGAAGAAGTATTGGGAGTCACGGACTCCAATGAAGATGTTGCGATGAGTCTCGCAACCGGTCGTGAGACCAAGGCTCATTGCCAAGCGTGTGGGATTGCCACGACGGCAAGTCCCAACGCTAAGAGTCGTCGCGCCGTATGGGCTTCGACTGTGGCAGTGCCGGACGGCACTGACCAGGCGGGTAACATAGGTCCGCAAGCAGCAGAGGCTGCTAAGGAGAGCGCTAAAGGCGTCTCCTGTGTGGGTAACATAGGTCCACAAGTGGGTAACATAGATCCACAGGCGGGTAACGTAGTTCCGCAAGCGGGTAACATAGGTCCGCAAGCAGCTGAGGCTGCTGGGGAGGGCGCTGAGGGCGCCTCCGGTGTGGGTAACATAGTTCCACACGAGGTCGAAGAGACCGAGAAGATCGAGAGCGCAGTATGCGTCTCTAGCGTGGGTAACCGAGTTCCACGCGGGGTCAAGAAGACCAGTACGAGTGTGGAGGTGTCGTTGAGCACCTCCCGTGTGGATAACCAAGTACCACACTCGGAGTCTGAGACTCCACCGGCACGGCCGGTCGAAGAGCAATGCCATGTCTTCGACGGCGTGTCCGGTCGTCAAGTTAGGGCAGGTGCCGTCCATCTGGAGGCACTGCCAGAGGTGTCAGCACTGCTGAACCTCGAGGAATTGTCCATGAAGGACTTCCTGGCCGAGTTGAAGGCCGGAGAGATTGCGGAGATGGTGCTCCTGAAGCCGGAGACTTCTCCTGAAGATTTGAACTCTTCCTCCGTAATGGACGAGGACGTCCTGGAAGGGTTCACGAAGCAGCGTGCAACGCGCTTGGGTTCTGAGATTCTCAAGAACCCGGAGGATCCAGTGTATCCTCTTGTGAAGGAATACTCGGATGTGGTGTCGAAGCACCCACCATCCCAACTCCCGCCGGATCGGGGAGTTCGGCACGAGATTGACCTCGTGCCTGGCACAAAGTATTGTGTCACGAGGCAGTGGCCTCTACCTCGCGAGCAGTGCGAGGTCATAGATGCCTTCTTCGCTGAAAAGGCGAAGTCGGGCATGGTGCGGGAGTCGAAGTCCCCGCACTCGACGCCAACCTTCTGCGTTCGGAAACCGAACGGGAAGTGGCGTCTGGTTCACGCTTATAACAAGCTGAACAATGCGACGGTACCGGCACAGACGCCGATCCCTCGCAAGGATGTGTTGCTGAACAACATGTCGGGCTGTACGCTGTACAGTGCCCTGGATCTGGTAGACGGATACTACCAGATCCTGATGCGAGAGAGTGACATTCCTCTCACCGCAGTGAGCACCCCGAGTGGGATGCTCTGGGAGTGGCTAGTGATGCCACAGGGGCTATCGAATGCCCCAGCGACGTTCAATCGCTTGGTCACACAATTGTTTAGACCATTGCGTACGTTCGCTCAGACGTACTTCGACGATATATTCGTCCATAGCCGTGCCGAAGGCGGTCAGACGGCTATGGAGGTGCATTTGAAGCACCTCCGTCGAGTGTTTGAGGTCATGAGAGCTAACAAGCTCTATGCCAACATCGACAAGTGCGTCTTTGCAGCTGAGGAATAAAAGTCCTCGGCTGCTTTGTCAGCAGGGTCGGCGTACGCGCCGATCCAGGGAAGGTCAAGGCCATAGCGGCTTGGCCGACCCCGAGGTCGCAGAAGGACCTCCGGAAGTGGTTGGGCTTAGCCAACTATCTTCACAAGTACAGCGCAGGGTACGCTGAACTAGCTCGACCCTTGTCGGATCTCTTAAAGAAAGAGGCCGACTGGGTCTGGGAGCAACAGCACCAGGATGCTTTTGACAGCATCAAGGCGAGCTTACAGCAAGCGCCAGTCCTGGCCTTGCCGGACGAAAACAAGTCATTTAGCGTCGTCTGTGACGCTTCTGACTATGCAATAGGCTGTGCGCTGTTGCAGAAGGACGATGAAGGACACGAACGTGTCATCTCCTTCCAGTCCAGGCAGCTGAAGGCTGCCGAACGGAACTATCCCGTTCATGACAAGGAGCTACTTGCAATGAAGTACGCTCTTGTCAAGTTTAGAGTTCACCTCTTGGGCACGAGGCCCTTTGTGATCTATACGGATCACGCGTCCTTGCGGACTGCCACCAACTCGCCGCATCTGTCGCAGCGGATGGCGAGGTGGCTGTCATTCTTCGCGGAATACAACTTCCGCGTTGAATACAAGCCGGGCAAGCTCAACGTGCTTGCCGATGCTTTGTCGCGTCGACCTGACTATGAGCTAGCTCATGTCAGTCGGGTCACGACAGATCTATATGATCGGATACGTTTGGCGTATCAGGAGGACGAGAACTATACACCACTGGTGCAGTTCTTGTCCGATGGCAAGGACGCCAAAGTCGACAGGCTTTCGCCTCGACAGCGGGCACAGCTCCATCGTTATGAGCTGGCCGATGGGTTACTCCATTACAGAGTAGACCCTAGAGATCCTCCTCGGGTTGTCGTTCCAAACGACGAGGATCTGAAGTATGACATACTTCTAGAGGCGCAGGATGCGCCGATAAGTGGCCATCTTGGCCGTGAGAAGACCTACCAAATGGTCTCTCAGACATTTTGGTGGCCCCGCATGTATAAGTGGGTGGCACACTATGTCAAGACATGTGAAACATGTCAGAGGGTGAAGCCTTCGGGCCACGCCTCGGCTCCACTGCAGAGCCTACCTGTACCAGCAGATTGCTGGAAGTCGATGAGTCTCGACTTCGTCTTCGGCCTGCCGGCCGATGACAGGGGCAACACCGGCATATTGGTGTTTGTCTGCCGTTTGAGCAAGATGTACCATCTTGCTCCGGTACGTGACAAGGTCACCGGGAAACAAGCTGCACAGCTGTTCCTAGATAGCGTGTTCCGCTATCATGGTCTACCAGAGACCATAGTCTCGGATAGAGACCCGCGTTTCACGGGTGCATTTTGGGACACCCTGTTCCAATTGTTGGGAACTAAGTTGACGATGTCAACTGCGGACCATCCACAGACGGATGGTCAGACGGAGCGCGTCAACCGCGTGCTCGAAGATACTCTGCGCAGTATCTGTGCGGAAGCACCTCGATCCTGGTCGGATCAGCTTCCTATGGTTGAGTTTGCACTCAACAATGCGGTACACGCATCAACGGGGTTTACCCCGTTCTATTTGAATGGGTTACGACACCCCCAGTTTGCCGCTAACCTTGCGGGGAGGCACCGTGGCCTCCATCGTAAGTGGGGGAGAGGCTCGGAAAGCCTTTTCCTCCCAGGTCTCTGAAATAGAGCCCGAGTCTTTAAAAAGACAGTTGTCGTCGTTTATTGACAACAGGCTGACGTTGATCAGCCGGGTTAGAGACGCAATGGCGTTAGCCCAAGACAAACAAAAGGAGTACTCTGACAAAACAAGTAGAGGAAACTTAAACGTGTTTAAGGTTGGTGACCTAGTCCTACTAGACACTAAAAACCTACCGCTAAAGGTGGTTAGCTCTGTAGAGAGCAACAAGTTGAAGCACCGCTTCATCGGACCCTTTGCGGTCCTGGCCAGACATGGCGCGGCGTATACCATTGACCTCCCCAAGTCAATGGCGACGCACCCGACGTTCTACGTGGGGCGTCTTAAGCGGTATCACGATCCGCTGGGTCTTCCTTCTCGGACGGAGGAAGACCAAGGTGAGAACTCACCTCCTCGAAACGAGGCTGAGCTCTCTGGACAACCGGAGTTGCCGGTGTCGAAGCCTGCGAACGATACACAGGCTGGTACCCACGCGAGTCATACGAAGGGTATGACGGTACCGAATGGGAAGAGCTCGGGTAAGAGCTATACCCATAAGCCGAGTGGTACGAGTACCCCTGCGGCTCATAAGAGGGCATCCGACCATGCACCTCATGGCTTAGAACATCTAAGCTTCGACGGAGCTCTTTCACGGCAGCAGCCGGAGCTCGGCGGTCAACACGCCCATGGAGCTCATGAGTCTCACGACCAAGAGCGTCCAAGTCTTGGCGAAGGACCTCAAGGGTCCCCGGCTTGCCAGCCTGAGAGGCAGCCTGACCACCAGGCCCAAGCCCAAGGGCTATCTCGATCGCATAAACGCGATCTCGAAGTTGACGGACCTCGTCACTTAATAGGGACCCCACAGAGTCCCGACCCGAAGATGAGGGTCCAGAAGGATACGGCTGAGAAGGAGCCGCGTACTCAAACGCGTGCGAGAGCTCCTCCTGCCCTCCTTGACCGGAACGGCGAGCTCCACTATCATGTGGAGCGGGTCGTCCAGGAGCGGCGGCGCTCTGGGAAGCGCCAGCTGCTTGTGAAGTGGCGAGGTTACCCCTCGTCACAGAACTCGTGGGAGACGGAAGACCGGCGCCGGGTTGACTGCCCGAAGGCTGTTGAGATTTGGGATCAACAGCCGGGGCGTAAGTAGTCCGCGGCTTTTTAGCCGCCTTACGGTGTACGGTCCCTGGGTTGACGGAACCGTACCCGCGCTCATCTTGAGCGCTGGACTTAGACTGCTGTCTAAGTCCCTCCATGACGGAGTGGAGTTGCCGCTTAGCGACTAAGTGGGCAAACTCAATTCGAAGATCTCGCTGGTCCAAGACATAGGACAGCAGGCGATCTTCCCGGAGTTCTTTCAACTCCTGAACTGTGAAGTTCTTTAGAGAAACCCATCTCCAGAACAGGTCTTCTGCCTGGGTCTGGGTTGTGGTGTTCTCGGGCTGTACCCAAGGGTAGCCCCACACGGGGAAGAGCCCACCACGGTCTTCGGATTTCTTTCGAAGACTTGTGAATTCCTTGAGAGGTATTCGGTGTGGTGCAAGTAGCACACACCTAGCGGCCTCAATGTCGTTGACAAAGAGAGGTTCGACTTGAACCAAGGCACGCTCATAGGCGCCACGTGAAGTGCGCCCATGGTTAAGTCCACGAGGGGCCTTGAGGTGCTCCAAGAACATTGGAGACCCAGACCCCGCATCCGGTGGGTAGTATCCGCGAGGATACACCGGTGTGGAAGGCACAGGAGTGCCTTGCAGCTGAGCAGCTTGATAGCGCTCCTGCTGCTCATCGAGATCGTTAGAGATCTCTCGGGGCTCAGAGACAGCCCCCTCCTCTTCCTCCTCGTCTGAGGAGTCGAACACGGATTTAAATCCCTTAGCGATTGAAGGCTCTGCCGTAGGAGAGCCAGGGGCTGCGCGCTTCTTAGCAGCAGCAGCGCCCTCACCAGCCCGTTTTGGAGACGCTGCTTTCGCAGCTTGGGCTCGAGCCTTACCTTCGGTCAAGGTAAGGTTCTTGGCAGGCGAGCTCGTCGAAGCTGCCTTTGCCTCCGATGATTCGCTATCATCAACAGGAGCGTCCTGCGAAGGAGCGTCCTGTGCAGGAGTGTCCTGTGAAGGAGCATCCTGAGAAGAAGATGGATCCTTAGTGGATCCAGGAGAGTCCCCGTCGGACTCTGATCCCGTGATAATCGGAATATGAAATTCCGGGGATTCTGACCCAGGACTGTGGTCCCGATAGGCGAACCGAGGGTTCGGCCTATCGTCGGGTGACAGGGAGCGCGAGCGACTACGTCGCGAACTCCCTTCTTGGCTGGCAGCAGCAGCCGTACGCTTGCTGCCTGCCTCGGAAGCCGCCTTGCGGACTTCCTTGCGCGGAGCGGCCTTGTCTTTCGACTTGGCCTTAGCAGTCTTCGACCTCGCGGTCTTAGACTTAGAAGGCGCCGAAGCGCCGCGGGTGTTTGCCTTCTTAGGCATCTTGGGAGGTTGACGTGGAAGCCTCCAGGTGTCTTGGACGCGCGAAAAGGCTGAATGAAAGCCTTAAGCCACAACGGTGGCTTGTCGATGGGTATCGGCGAAGGACAGGAAAGAGAGCGGAGCTCTCTTCCTAGCTCCTCATTGGTTGGGGGTGTTTCCAACCTAAGTGGGGGAGGATGTAACGGGGTTACATGAAAGGGGTACCCCAGAAAGGGTACCGCCTTTAGAAGTAGATATACTTCTGCGAGTATTTGTTTTAATACTCTGATGGAGTGGTGTGGGCCACACTGTGGTGTGAGCCACACTACTGCCACGTAGGTTCGGTGGCTGAGGGCCAACCAATAACATTAAACCTACCTTTTATATGCATAATTAGGATAAAGTATAGTTAATTAGTAATTTGTATTACAGGCCAAATGGACCTAATTAACTATAAATAAATCAGTCTAAAATCTACTCTAAACTGGCTATTAAGTCCCCTAAGACCAGGGACTAGTGAACTGCCGTTCACTTAGAGTTTGTATACTCTTGATAGCACGCTTCCTCTAAGCAAGGTGCTCGTGTGACCCCGTCACAGGAACGAAGTTAACAATGGCTCTCACTTATTAATATCGCATGATCGCCAATATGCACCTTGCCGTACACGAGGAGAAAGGCACAACATGAAACACGCACCGCCAAAACTCCCTTGTGATCACTCGTACCCCAATCTAACGACACGAGAATCCTCTTCTCTTCGATTACCTTCCTCTAACTTAGCGACATCGTACTATCATCTTGGATTCTTATTCAGTGCAGTCACCACGAGATTATACAACAAACGCCATTCAACAATGCATCCTGATACAATATGTGCGAGGAGGGCAATCGTTAGTCTCGCACTACATTATATCTGTGTTGCTAGTTGTATTGCTGGTAGTGTGTTTCACGGTCCCTCATCCTTGACAAGCAGTTCTTGTATGTGTTCGCACTGACAGTGTCACGTCTCTTCAATCAATCGCGGTCATATCAGTACCAGTCGCCACAATCCCTAGTAAGGATTCCGTACAGCGGAACCATCAAAGTTCGGCTAGAATACGACCGCGACAACTGAAACTGGTATTGGCAGATTCTATAGTGGAGATGGACTAGCGGGTATGTCCATCTTCCTTATTTTTGCTGCAAAGAACACCCATCGCAGGGACGCGACTCTATGCTACGGCACGGTACCAAACTGCACCAAATTGCATGATACTACTACGCATTCCAGGTTGAGACAATGTCAAGTTCAGCGATTTAATCTTCGAGTTGAGGTGTAGGGCGTCTCCATGCACTCTCCATTCGGTGGTGCCAGCGTCACAACATAACGATCATATCATCCAAACTTCAACTAATAGTGCGTTTCTGGACTCTCTCATTTCTGAATTTACCGGCGACAGTCAAGATGTTAGTCAGATTGTTGCTCTTGTTGCTATTGTTACCTGAAAGTATCGTCGCTAGTGACACCACGATCCCATTTAATTCCTGGAGCAACACCGTAGACACTCTGCAATATGCATTGGCTTTCATCGTGGTGTTGGTGGCCGCCCACCCTCTCGGTCTCTTTTTCCCGAAATTATTCAAGCTGCCGTTAATCACGGGATACCTTGTGATCGGCATTATGGCAGGTCCGTTCGTCGCTAATCTGCTGTCTACAGCTCTAGTCGACATGTTGTCGACTTACGTGAGTGCATTGGCGTTGTCGTTCATTTCGTTCCAAGCAGGACAAGAAATTTATCTCCCCGAATTGAAACCACAACTTCAGCAGATTTTCGTGCTGTTAGCTGTACTCTACGTGACAGCCATGGTGATCCTCACGTGTGTGCATCTACTGGCCAACAGTGCCTTCTTCTACGACGACTTCATCACAAATTGCCAATTGGGAATCGCACTCATGTTCGGCTCCATTTCAGTCTTGGGGTCGCCCGCGACTGTGATGGCGATCAAAATTGAGCTCAATAGTGTCGGGCCATTCACGAACCTCATGCTGGGAGCCACTATGACGGCGGAATTTGTGGTGCTGGTGTCATTCTCCATCTCGCGGATTATTTGCTCCATCTATTGTGCAGATTTGAACGTCTCGGTTGGGAATTTGGTCTTCACGCTGACAGTTGTGGCTTCCAACTTGCTGCTTGGAGCATTCATCGGACTTGTCATCATTTTCATTTTTCAGATTCCAGGCAGTGGAGCCGTAGAGCACATGGATCTTCATGATCCTCAAGCACTCACTGCGTCTGACTACAGCCAGAAAATTGACATCGAGGCTGCACAGGACCCAGACAGGATGCCACACCCGCATAATGCTTATGTGGAAGAAATGGATGAGGAACGTAACCCTACTAAGCGTTCGTCGTTCTGGACGACAAGAAAGTCATTGTTTGTGAAAGGATTCCTGTGGCTGACGCTAGGCTACATGTTTTACATTTCAACTACGACTATCAGTGAGGCAACGATCGCATCGTACGGACTCTCGTGGGAAGTGAAATTCGAGCCTTTGCTCGTTTTGATGGTAGCTTCGTGCCTCGCTGGTCATTATTCACTAATTCGCCACGACATGCACGTGATTTTGGATACTGTGGCGCCGTACATGTTTCTTCCTTTCTTCGTGATGACTGGAGCGGCACTCAAGTTAGACAAAGTGGTGGATGCTATCCCTCTCATGAGTTTGTACGTTGGTTTACGCTTCGTGTCGATCTTTGTTGCCTGCTATTTGGGTGGGCGATTCCTTCTTAAGCTTACACCGAGGCAATACAACAACCTCTGGTTAACGATGACTCCTCAAGCTGGTGTGGCCCTCGGTTTGGCAAATGAAGTCCAAGCACTAAGCTCAGAACCTTGGGCAGCGGAGTTCACGGCTACAATTGTGGCAGCTATAGTGGTGAACCAGATTATTGGTCCTGTGTTGTGTGCTATCGGCCTCAGTCGCGCCGGCGAAAGCATGTATGATCGTGTGGCTGAGGCACAACCTGAAAGTGGCCCTGATACTTCGGACAGTGAAGTCAGCACCCGTGGGAGATCTCTCCACCGTAATCGGAGTCGTTTATCAAGTAGCAACATCACCCAGGGTAATGGCGACCCACGCGTCTTACTTCCTTTCTACAAAGTCAAAAGTGCAGTTGTCATCGGCGAAGATGAAGTAGCATTTGAAATTGCGTTGGAGCTGTCATTGTATGGCGCTCGGGTAAATGTTCCTTTGCTGGAGAAGGAACAAGCAGACAAGTGGCACACCATCAACGAAACAATTCTGAAGCGGCCTGCGAATGGTGAACTCATCCAATTCAAGAACAAGGTGAAAGACCGTGAACACGTAGAGCACGTACAAGGCATGTCAGCAGCTGATGTGCTTATCTTTACTGGAGATGGTTTGCGCACACTAGAACATGTCCGAACGGTGAATGCATTGTTAGGAGAAGAACATCCACGCATGATTGCCGTGATTCCAGATTGTACTTTCAGCAAGGACCTCAAGCAACTGGGAGTATTAATCATTCAACCATCCATCGCGTTGGCGAATATTGCCACCCGAATGGCGTTGCTTGACCAGAAGCTGGCCGAATCGCTGTCTCAGGAGATCAGCACAACGAGTGATTTTGCTACCGCTGCGTACTTCATGAATCGCGATTCGATAAACTCGCTATCCGAAATGCGTCTCGAAGGTCGCCGTTTAGCTCTTGGTAGAAGTGTTGTGAACCACCATTCTGTCAACTACGACAGACTTGCAGAGGCTTTGGCTGCGGAAAACCTCCCGATGCCACCCCCACCATCGCGAGTGTCAATGTTTGGTACCTCCGCAGCTGGGTTTGATCCATTTTCTCGTCGTGGTGATGGCATGTCGGCATACGAACATTTTGTGGTACAAGATGAGCCCGAAATTAATGACGACAATGTCTTCAACGCTCAATTCGTCCAGCGTTCTCCACGCTTAGGTGTCTTCCCGTCACCACAGGGAAATAACCCGTACTCATTCGTGCGCTCACGATTTTCTCGGAATTCTGGAGGAAGCCGCCCTCGCGTAAACTCGAGTTCAAGTAGTGCTCGCCGCGGGCTCACCCGCACTTATTCAGATATCGTCTAGGTCGTCTACACCGAGCTGTCTTGAGTAATTGTAGGACTACTACAAGCGAAATTATAAAACAAGTTGAGAGTAAATAACTTCAGCAAGTTTCGAGAGTGTATCACTTATGTATTGTCGGTGTTGGTTGTTAGAGATCGCTGCATTGCTTTTTATCTTCGATGGTCATTTACATGAACGCAACGTAGTTGAAAACACACAACAACTCAACTTGAATATGCCGCATCGATCAGAACGCCTTTATTCAAGGAGATACTCCACTAGCTCGTGCACTGATTTCATTATTCGATGTCTGCACTTGATGAGTGTTGTATTGAACGGTAAGAATATAAAAAATAAAGGCTAACCTTTCGAGCTGTACACAACGTTCCAGCCTCTGGTCGCTGTTCAACACTATCGACGCTGCGCTTGTTTCGAGTCTGTAGCCGCGAGCAAAGAAAAAGGAGCTTCGCAATCAGCTCCACTTCGCTATAGCGACTACAGTCGGCTTCAATGTGCAGTAGGCGTCACACCCACAGATGCCAGCACGTCCTCGTAGCTCTTGCCACCTTCCAGCTCCTTTTCGAGTTCAATGAGTTTGCCGACACCGTCGATCATTGTCTGCACGAGCTCGACCTCCGACTTGCCAATGCGAGCCTTGTTCGAGATATCCCACATTCCCCCGACGGCAGCTGAGTGTTCACCAGCAGAGCCACGAGGTTGCAGACCGAGTGGTGCACACACTGCTTCTAAAGCATGCGGGTCAGCCCCCAATTTCTCCAATTTCACAAACATACTTGCACGTAGACCAGTACCCAGATTCGATGGGCACGTGCCAAGGAACCCCAGGTGATCGTTGTGCATGAAGCCGTATCCATTGGCCTTGATACTGTCCTCGACAGCCCCCACAGCCTTGACCCACCTTGCAAAGACTTCAACAATGTTGCCATCACTTTGCATCGAGATCACACGCATGTGATCCTCTTCATTGCACCAGACGAGAAACGTTTTCTGGTCATTGTGGAAAATTCCACGACCACTTGGCCAGTCACGAGCAGCACCAGCACCAGTCAATAAAGTTCCTCCACCAGGTTTCTGGAATAGGAAATGGTCTTTTTGGAGCTGATCTTCCTCCTCCTTTGTCATGTTGCTTAATGGGTAGTATTTACCCTTTAACTCATCCGTCAACGTCGAGAGACCCATTGCAATGAGATTTTCAACCTCGAGACGCTCAGCACGTGTCGTTCCAGGTGGAAGACTAAGGCCACGAATGTTGCGTCCAGCACGCACACGTGTCGATTGCACATAGGCATTGTCAATTTTATCGGCATTCACCAATTTGGACACATCCATGTCTGTATGGTGTTTATCATCCGGTTTAAATCCGTGCCAACCTTCAATGACTGGATCGTAAAGTTCCTTAAACACTTCGTAACACTCTTCATCACCGGCAACAACACCAACCCCCAGGTGTGCATTGTCAATTCCCGTTTGAATCGCCATATCCAGAGTGTATCCCTTTGTAGAATGTTTGTCTTTCAATTTGTCGTACAACTCTTTCGTCAAGTGTTTGGCCATTAAACTGCGGTGTTTAGGTGTAAACACTGGATAATTGTCTTCTTGCGATGGCAACACGGCAATGCTTGTTGTCGATGCAACAAGTGGTGCACCTGCGTCAATAACCACCGGAGCTGCTGATTCCGTTGGAATTAACGCATCTATCGATTCACCTGCCACCAACTTTTGCTCCATGGCAATCAACAGCGTAATCCCATTGATCATGGTTTGCACTAATTCCGCTTCCGAGTGGCCAATTCGTTGCTTGTTGCTAACATCATAGACACCTCCAACTGACGCCGAGTGTTCACCAGCTGTTCCACGAGGTTGCAAGTGCAACAACGAGCAGATTTTCTCGAACCGAGCTACATCTTCCGTCAATTTTGGCAGTTTCACCATGACACTTGCTCTTAGTCCCGTACCGAGATTCGAGGGGCACGTGCCAATGAAACCCAAGTGTTCATTGTACATGAACTCTTTGCCTTTGGCTTTGATGCTCTCTTCCACACTCTTGATCGCACGGCAAAAGCGTTCGAACACTGCACCCACATCTCCTCCGTCTTGCATCGAGATGACCCGCATGTGATCTTCTTCATTGCACCAGACCAGAAATGTCTTGTCATTGTTGTGGAAGATGCCACGAGCCGAGGGCCAGTCACGAGCAGCACCAGCAGCTTCCAAAAGTGTGCCACCTCCAGGTTTTTGGAAGAGGAAATGATCCGTAATCAGTTGCTGTTCGTCCTCCGGCGACATCTCGGAAAGTTTATAAAACTTGCCAGCCAAGTCCCCAGCCATGTCTCCTAATGCGGACTGCAACAAGTTCATGACATCCTTTCGGTGCGCACGAGACGTGGCAGGTGGCAACGGCAAGCCACGGATATTGCGACCCGCTCGGATGCGAGTGGAAATGATGAACTCGTCCGGCAACTTGCCGTTCGTCACGTGGGTAGGGTCCATGTCGCATTTGTGCTTGTCGTCTGGTTTGTAGCCATGCCAGCCTTCGATCACCGGGTCAAAGAGTGGCTTGAACACTTCGTAGCACTCTTCATCACCGGCGGTTACACCCACACCGAGGTGGGGGTTATCCACACCAGTCTGGATGGCACGGTCGAGAGTGTAACCCGTGGAGGTTTTAACCTCTTTTAGTTGCGAGTAAATCTCGCGACTCAGGTGCTTCGACATGAGTGAGCGATGCGCAGGTGTGAACTGCGGGAAGCCTGTGATCTTGGCATCTGTCAGTTGCGCGGAGGAAAGTTTTTGCGCCAACTTGTTGGGAGACACGGCGGATGACGGGGTGGCAACGGCGTCTTCAGCCATGGTGACGTTGTATTGAGGTGATGCCTTGGACTTGTGCGGCTTGGAGCTCAGACTGCAGAATGAATGAAGCGGTGGGGGTTTTGCAATGGAAGATCGCAATGGTGTAGTTGAATGATTGTCGCAAAGTATACTGGACACAAGATAAGTAGATGGATGGGCTGAAGAGCCGCGACTATTCAAGATTTCACGTCTGTTTAGCAGATGGCTGCATTCGTTAGTTCACTGAAATCTCCGCCTGATCCTCGTGGCTCTATTCGTAATGATCTTGGATAAATTTGAGCTGTATTGAAACTCTATAGTTGTTGCAGATGTAGAAACTACTCTCGAAGCTTGGTAGTTGAGAAGTTGCAGGTTAAGTCACCCTGTTCTAAACAGAGATGGCAGCAAATTCCTGTCAAAACCGAGGGCTCATGCATTTCTTATACAATTGGTTATCGAATGATGAAGTTTCTCAAGTCGCAACACATTATCTGTTTCTCAACAACATCTACTTGTACTTGGGAATCTTCCACTGCAACGCCAGCAAATCATTTGTCAAGTATGCTCACCGTTCGGAGTCTGCTTCTACGGTCTATTACTACTTCGGCCTCGAAAGTGTAGGAACTCACTGCTGTCTCCACTGGTGTAAATTATTACAATATGATGTAACGGGGTTACATGAGGGGTACCCCAGTTACCTCCAGATGTAGATACACTATTCGTTTTGTGAAAGCTCTGTCATAAGTGGTGTGGGCTACACTACTGTCACGGCCAACCAATAGTATTTGACCTACTCATACATATATATATATAGGAACAACAACAGTTCATTAGTAATTTGTATTACATACCAAATTATTGATTAACCATAAATAAAAACAGTCTTAAATCTACCCTAAACTGGCTATTAAGTCCCTCTAGACCAGAGACTGGTGAACCGCCGTTCGCTTAGAATTTGTAAGCTCTTGATAGCACGCTTCCTCAAGCAAGGTGCTCGCGTGACCCCGTCACACTTATTAGTACTTGTAGTCAATCCACGCCTACGCGGGTAGATTGACTACCTGAATCCTCTGTGGCTCCTAGAAGATACGCCAAAATGGATAGAGGGGAGTTCCCTCATTTGACCGACGCTCGGTTTGAGTCGGTCCGAAAGATGGTGGGCATCTCTGGAGGAGATGCCCTCCGAAGCATTAGCGGCTGCTATGCCGGCCGAGCATGTCGAACGCCTCGATGCGTTCGACACGTATGAGCGAGGGCTCATTGCTCACGTGCAGGGCTGCAGACCCCCGTGGCTGAACTGAAGCCAGCCCAACCTAAGCCGTTGAAGCTTATGGTTAATCACTATGCAGGGAAGGAGGGAGAGAACCTCCACTTCTGGGTCAGAGAGGTAGAGTTCGCGATGGACGCGGCTCTAATCTCGACCGAGCGACTTCGGGTTGCTTTCGCCCTGTCCAACCTGGGAAATTGGGCGAAGACATGGGCGTACACGCGCGATGCCACAACGCCGGGTTACTACGCAACTGTGTGAACAGCTTAGAACCGCCTTCCTCCCGGCGAACTACGAGTATCGCCACCGCTCGCGCTTCCGTGCCTGTAAACAAGGGAAGCGTGAGCTGCATGAGTACATCCAAGAGATGCGAGTACTCGCTGCATCTCTGGTAGGGAACCCCCTACCTGAACACATCAAAGTGACCGTGTTCATGGATGGCCTGAAGGTGGGCCCATCCCGCACACAGTTGTTCCGCGTGCATGCGAACACTATGGAGGAAGCGATCCAGATCGCCCTCCAAGAGGAGTACAGCCACCGACAGGCTCGTACGCCTACGTCGGTGTGGCAAGGCCACAATGCGTCGTCAGGCGCAGTGCAAGGAGCTCCAGCAACAGGAGCCAGGACGGGCCCGGTACCAATGTAACTAGATACGATCGTACAGAACTCCATCTGTTGCTACGGATGTGGGAAGCTCGGGCACATGCAACGTGCCTAGGGCAAAGGAAGTTCCGCTCCAAACCTAGGGGCTCGAGGGGCCCGTGACAGAAGCCGCGACCCAAGGACCAGGGGAACTGGGGTCACCAATAGGGGCGGGGCGCCCTACTGGGGAAGATCTAAGTCCCCATGGTAGGAGTGCGGACGGCGCACGCCATGGAGGCTTAGCGCCTGAGAGCATGGGTGCTCTCGAGGCGAGAAAGAGCAGCGGCGGGCTGCTCGTGGTACACGCAAGTGTACGCGGATACGGAAATCCATTCAGAATCGTGATTGGTTCTGGGGCGTCGATGAACTTTACTCGACACCAAACGGTCGCACGGAATAGCGATAAGTATGTCGACACTTTGCGTGAAAGCGAAGGCAGGGACCCGGTCTCGGTGAGACTGGCCGATGGTACGGTGGTTAACGTACCTGGTGTCCGGATGGATCTGGCTGTAAAGTTTGAGGACTTTGACAGCAGGGCGTCGTTCCTTGTCCTAGACATGGACAAGTACGACTTATCATGGGCATGCCGTGGCTTGAAAATCACGAGCCCTGGATCGATTGGCGCGGCAAAGCCATTGGGGCTATCGGCTCGCAGTCTCCGACTGAGCATTGGTGTGTAATGTTCCCACCTCTGTTTGAGACCAGGGAGCCAGAGATGGTCGCCAAGGCGCTTATGCGCCCGAAGAAGTACTGGGAGTCACGGACTCCAACGAAAATGTTGCGATGAGCCTTACAACCGATCGTACGACCAAGGCTCATTGCCAAGCGTGTGGGATTACCACGACGGCAAGTCCCAACGCTGAGAGTCATCGCTCCGTATGGGCTTCGACTGTGGCAGTGCCGAACGGCATTGGCCAGACCGGTAACATAGGTCCGCAATCGGCAGAGGCTGCTGAGGAGGACGCTGAGACCGCCTCCGGCTTGGGTAACATAGTTCCACGCAAGGTCGAAGAGACCAAGAAGAAGAATGAGAGCGCAGAATCCGTCTCTAGCGTGGGTAACGAAGTTCCACGCGGGGTCAAGAAGATCAGTACGGGGGCGGAGGTGTCATTGAGCGCCTCCCGTGTGGATAACAAAGTACCACACTCGGAGTCTGAGACTCCACCGGCACGACCGGTCGAAGAGCAATGTCATGTCTTCGACGGCGTGTCCGGTCGTCAAGTAAAGGCAGGTGCCGTCCATCTGGAGGCACTGTCTGAGTTGTCAGCACTCCTGAACCTCGAGGAATTGTCCATGAAGGACTTCCTGGTCGAGTTGAAGGCCAGAGAAATTGCGGAGATGGTGAGACCTCTCCTGAAGATTTGAACTCGTCCTTCGTAATGGACGAAAATGTTTTGGAAGGGTTCACGAAGCGACACGCAACGCGCTTGGATTCTGAGATCCGTGTGGGCCCGGACGATCTAGTGTATCCTCTAGTCAAAGAGTTTTCGGATGTGGTGTCGAAGCACCCACCATCCCAACTCCCACCGGATCGGGGAGTACGGCACGAGATAGACCTCGTGTCTGGCACAACGTATTGTGTCGCGAGGCAGTGGCCTCTACCTCGCGAGCTGTGCGAGGCCATAAATGCCTTCTTCGCCGAGAAGGCAAAATCGGCCATTGTGCAGGAATCGAAGTCCCCGCACTCGACGCCTGCCTTCTGCGTTCGTAAACCGAACGGTAAGTGGCGTCTGGTTCACGCTTATAACAAGCTGAACAATGCGACGGTACCGGAACAGACGCTGATCCCTCGCAAGGACACGTTTTTGAACAACATGTCGGGCTGTACGCTGTACAGTGCCCTGGATCTGGTTGACGGATATTACCAGATCCTGATGCGGGGAGAGTGACATTCCTCTCACCGCAGTGAGCACCCCGAGCGGGATGCTCTGGGAGTGGCTAGTAATGCCACAAGGGCTGTCGAATGCCGTGCGGAAGACGGCCAGACGGCTATGGAGGTGCATTTGAAGCGCCTCCGTCGAGTGTTTGAGGTCATGATAGCTAACAAGCTCTATGCCAACATTGATAAGCGCATCTTTGCAGCTGAGGAGATAAAAGTCCTCGGATGGTTTGCCAACAGGGTCGGCATACGCGCTGATCCAGGGAAGGTCAAGGCCATAGCGGCTTGGTCGACCCCGAGGTCACAAAATGACCTCCGGAAGTGGTTGGGCTTAGCCAACTATCTTCATAAGTGCAGCGCAGGGTACGCTGACCCTTGTCGGATCTCCTAAAGAAGGATGCCGACCGGGTCTGGGAGCAACATCACCAGGATGCTTTCGACAGCATCAAGGCGAGTTTACAGCATGCGTCATTCCTGGCTCTGCCAAACGAGAACAAGCATTTTAGCGTCGACTGTGACACTTCTGACTATACACTAGGCTGTGTATGTTTGCAGAAGCACGGTGAAAGACGCGGACGCGTCATCTCCTTCCAATCCAGGCAGCTGAAGGCTGCTGAACGGAATTATCCCGTTCATGACAAGGAGCTACTTGCAATGAAGTACGCTCTTGTCCAGTTTAGAGTTCACCTCTTGGGCTCAAGGCCCTTTGTGATCTACACAGATCACGCGTCCTTGCGGACTACCACCAACTCGCCGCATATGTTGCAGCGGATGGCGAGGTGGCTGTCATTCTTCGCGGAATACAACTTCCGCGTTGAATACAAGCTGGGCAAGCTCAACGTACTTGCCGATGCATTGTCGCGTCGACCGGACTATGAGCTAGCTCATGTCAGTCGGGTCACGACAGATCTATACGATCGGATACGCTTAGCGTATCAGGGGGACGAGAACTACACACCTCTTGTGCAGTTCTTGTCCAAGGACGCCAAAGTCGACAGGCTTTCGCCTCAACAGCGGGCGCAGCTCCATCGTTATGAGCTGGCCGATGGGTTACTGTACTACAGAGTAGACCCTAGCGATCCTCCTCGGGTTGTTGTTCAGAACGACGAGGATCTGAAGTGTGACATACTTCTAGAGGCGCATGATGCGCCAATGAGTGCCCACCTTGGCCGAGAGAAGACCTACCAAGCGGTCTCTCAGACATTTTGGTGGCCCCGCATGTATAAGTGGGTGGCACACTATGTCAAGACATGTGAAACATGTCAGAGGGTGAAGCCTTTGGGCCACGCCTCGGCTCTACTGCTGGGCCTACAAGTGCCAGCGGATTGCTGGAAGTCGATGAGTCTCGACTTCATCTTTGGCCCGCCGGCCGATGATAAGGGAAAACCGTCATATTGCTGTTTGTCTGCCGTTTGAGCAAGATGGTGCTTCTTGCTCCAGTGCGTGACAAAGTCACCGGGAAACAAGCTGCGCAGCTGTTCCTGCATAGAGCGGCAAGCTGAAGCGTCGCTTCTTTGGACCTTTTTGCGGTCCTTGCCAGCCACGACGTCGTGTACACCATTGACCCTCCTAAGGCAATGGCGACGCACCCCACGTTCAACAGGGGGCGTCTTAAGCGGTACAACGATCCGCTGGGCCCTTCTCCTCGGACGGAGGGAGACCAAGGTGAAAGCTCACCTCCTCGAAACGAGGTTGAGAATCCTAGACGACCGGAGGCTGTGAATGGAAAACAGACTGGTACCCACGGGAGTCATAAGAGCTCGCGAAGAGCCATACCCGTAAGCCGAATGGTACGAGTACCCTTGCCAGCCTGACCACCAGGTCCTAACCCAAGGGCAATCTCGCTCGCGTGTACGCGATCCCGAAGCTGACGGACGTCGTCACTCAACAGGGACCCCACAGAGTCCCGACCCGAAGTTGAGGGCCCAGAAGGATAAGGCTGAGAAGGAGCCTCGTACTCAAACGCGTGCGAGAGCTCCTCCTGCCCTCCTTGATCGGAACGGCGAGCTCCACTACCATGTGGAGCGGGTCGTCCAAGAGCGGCGGCGCTCTGGGAAGCGCCAGCTGCTAGTGAAGTGGCGGGGTTACCCCTCGTCACAGAACTCGTGGGAGCCAGAAAACTGGCTCCGGGTTGACTGCCCGAAGGCTGTTGACATCTGGGATCAGCAACAGCCGGGCGTAAGTAGTCAGCGGCTTCTTAGTCGCCTTACGGTGTACGGTCCCTGGGTTGACGGAACCGTACCCGCGCTCCTCTTGAGCGCTGGACTTAGACTGCTGTCTAAGTCCCTCCACGACGGAGTGGAGTTACCGCTTAGCGATTATGTGGGAAAACGCGATGCGAAGATCGCGATGGTCCAATACATAGGACAGCAGAAGATTTTGTCGTGGTTCTTTCAACTCCTGAACTGTGAAGTTCTTTAAGGAGACCCATCTCCAGAATAGGTCTTCTGCCTGGAATTGGGTCGCTCTGTAGTATCCGCGAGGATACACCGGCGTGGGAAGCACGTAAGTTGCAACCTCTGTGGTGCCTTTCAGTTGAGCAGCTTGATAGCGCTCCTGCTTCTCTCGAGATCGCTCGAGATCTCTTGAGGCTCGGTGACAGGCCCCTCCACTTCGGCCTCATCCGACTCAGAGTCGAATAGGTTGTGGTAACCTTTAGGTAGGCCAGACTCACGAAACGGGGAGCCAGGGCTGCGTGCTTCTTAGCATCATCATCCTCGTCTGCCCGTTTTTGAGAAGCTACTTTTGCAGCTTGGGATCGAGACTTACCTACGCCAGAGATAAAATTCTGGACAGGCGAGCTCGTAGGAACCGCCTTTGTCGCGGATGATTCAGAATGATCAACAGAAGCGTCCTGCAAAGGAGCTTCCTGTACAGGAGTAGGATTCTTCGGACTCCTATCCCGTTATCATAGGGATGTCGAAGACGGGGACCCCACTCCGGGACTGTGGTCCCAATAGGCAAACCGAGGGTTCGGCCTTTAATCAGGCGACAAGGAGCGAGGGCGACTGCGTTGCGGGCTCCCTCCTTGAGCAGCAGCAGCAGCGGTAGGTTTGATGGCTGCGTTGGAAGCCGCCTTACGGGCTTCCGTGCGTGAAGTGGCTTTCCCTTTCGACTTGGCGTTGGTAGCCTTCGACCTCAAGGTCTTAGACTTGGAAGGCGCCGAAGCACCGTGGGAGCCTGCCTTCCCGGGCATGCTTGGAAGGTTGACGTGGAAGGCTGTTGCATGTCTTGCTTGCGCAAACGGCTGAATGAAAGCCGTTAAGCCACAACGGTGGCTCGTCGATGGGTATCGACAAGAGAACGAAAGAGAGCGGCGCTCCCTTCCAATCTCCTTATCGCTTGGGGGTGTTTTTAACCTAAGTGGGGAAGGATGTAGCGGAGTTGCTGAGGGGTACTCCAGATAGGGTACCGCGTGTAGAAGTAGATATACTTCTGAGAGTATTTTCGTATGTGAATACTCTGTCATAAGTGGTGTGGACCACACCAATACCACGTAGGTCGGGCGGCTGAGGGCCAATCAATAGTATTTGATCTTGTGGTTGCAGTTCGCTGTCAACTTCGCTGGACTTCTACTGTTAGGCACGCGTCCTGCACGTGCTTGGCACTTGGTTTTTGAGGCCTGCAGTTGACGTGGAGTGAATGGAGCAATATGATTGGAGGATCATCTAGGATTGCAATTGGTGATTGGTTGATGACTTCAACGTATATATCCTCTCTGCACATTGACGGCACCACGCGATACACATCACAACATAACCGCTCCCGCAACACAGAGCGTTCCCACTACACAAAGTGTTCCCGCAACACAGAGGTTCCGCTACACATTACATACTCAAGTCAAGTCAAACACGAAACAAGGTAAGACACCAGGAGAGCTGCATGTGCAAGACCGAGCCAGCAGGACTAGAACTTCTAACTCAATGCAACTCACTTTCAAATCTACTTCCTACGGTTATCATCACTACAAGCCTCGTTTGAAATCTATACTCCTAATTTTTGAGCTACGTTTATATGCATATATAGGAACAATTATGGTTAATTAGTAATGTGTATTACAGAAAAAAATATCTAATTAGCCATACCAAAATCTATCCGACCTCCTACTTCTTCGACCAGATGTAGATAAACTTATAGTATACAAAAATTAAGACATAATGTCATAACTCATCGTAAAAAGGTCATTACGAAAACAAAAATGATTGGGATTCAGATGTGGGTGTTCAGTCAGACGCGGTCAGTGCCCGAGTGACCACTTAGGAGGGTATATTGAGGGGGCCGTGCCGAACGCGGTGCGGCTAGCAGGTTTGCAGCCTCCATGAAGAACTGTGGAGGTTAATTTCCCCTCGGTCCTCCAGATGAGTACCCTGTTTTGAGCTGTGCTAACCCCCACCTTGGTAGCTCAGTGGAAAAGCCTCCTAAAGGGATGGTCATGGATTCGATTCCCACCCAACGTATTAATATGTGTTGCTGTCGATGCCCTTCGAACTACAGAGCGTTGTTGTCACGCTTTCAAGAGCTACCAGACAGAAAAAGAGTGATATATTTCGTGGTTGTATGCAGTTCTATCTAGCTTACTCACTAATTACTTCCAGCACGTCCTGTGTATATCCAGGAGCGGGATCCTTGATAACAGTGGTTTGAATCAGACGCTGATAGCGATCAATCTTGGCGTTGAGGATGCCTGAGCGGTGGAGAATGCGAAGGCGCTTGCGGGCGTTACCCACGCGAAGTGATTTTACGCTCGGATAAAAACGAGAGCGCAGCTTCCTCCGCCCGCTTACCTAAGTCGAGGACTCGATCGCGATAGTCCGGCGCTGTCGTGTCCAGCTCGAATCCGCCGTCCAAAAAGAGCTTCATGAAGGCCACAAGCAGCTTAGCGTCGGACTTCTGCTGCTTGGAGATTAATATTTAAATAATAATAATGGTAGGATTTGAATTTACAACATTAGGATTATGATTCCCACGCTCTACCGTTAAATTAAATCATCCTGCCACATCCGTAGCTCTTGCGCGTACCACGCAACCCAAATACTATGAAGGTTCGTCACTGACCCTCGTCGGCGCTTCGGCTTGTCTTCTTCTTGTGATGAATCTCGCTGACGTTTCCTGTTCCTGTCTTGTAATGATGTTCCGCCCATTTTAGCTTCTAGGTTATCCACGCGCTCGTCTTGACGCTTGATGTGCTTCATTAACTGATCAATTAAACTGCGCTGATAGTCAATGATGTTGCTCTGGTTGCTTGCTCTTCGCTTGTCTCGGGGATCGTTGCTTGACAGACTACGAGGTGCGAAGACCATGTCAGGAGCTCCGTCACTGAAGCACCCGCATTGACAGCGGCTGACTCCAAGCGCCTGGCAGACTGACCGTCTGCTTGAAGCTTCTTCATCATAGGGTAGTGCAAGATCAGGTACGCTCGAGTATTTGTTGACTAAGATTGTACTTGGCGCTTTCCATCCTGTAGTATGAGTTGCCGCAGCCTTGTTTGTAGTGCATCCAAGAGCCACCGTTTGCTTGTTCCTGCGCAATCACAAAAACCATTAGGTAGCATATTGCTGTCTTGAATTCAACGCGATAGTTCGTGAACAGCAAGCGCTGGACGTCGGCGATTTTCTCCTGCGTTTCGGTGTCGAACGGCTTCAAATCCAGCTCCTTCACCTTGGTTTTAGTGTCGTATCCACTGAATGCTTTGCTGACCTTGCGATCTTCCCGGCTTGTGTTGAAGATGTAATTGAATGCCTTGTTTGTTGTGCTTATGTTCCAGGCACAACGATAGAAGATCAAGCGCTGCGTCAAGCCATCGCAACCGTTTACGTATTGCGCAGCTCCTCGACGGTACGAGTGCGACGCCAGAGCTTCCGAGACTCCTGCAACGCGAGCGACGCCATCCAACAGGCGGTTGACAAGTGTGTAGATCCTTTGAGTAGTATCAACGGAAGCTTGAGACGTTCTTGCAGGCGAAGCTGAGAGTTCAAGTGCGTCGAATTCGCCTGGATGATTGAGGACCTCCAACAGTGGCGTCGACGTAGCCATGTTTACAGCAGTAGCGACAGGGACGTCAGGCAAGTTGTCGATCAAGGCGACGGTCGGAGCTGTCTGCGTGATAATAACCATGGCAATCGCATGCAGCGGACAGATGACGAAGTCGGTGTCCGGAAACAGCGAGAGCCCTTCCTCATCGGATGTTTTCATGCGGATGAAACGCACGAAGAACACCTTGCCTGCATTGACCGAGAGGTTCATCTTGCGAACAAGGGACAGATCCGAAGCTCGACCAAACAGGTACCACAGCAGACACAGCAAAGCTGTGTCTGGTAGTCACTAGCGGAACTTACATTCTCATACAAATACAACATCAGCTTCTATAAGTCGCGCTTTGAGCACCGTGGTGCCTTGTTGACTACTTTTCCATCTTGCTTCATGCAGAGGCCATCGAGCATCTTCCCCATGCTCAGCAACTTTGCTTCGACGATATGTCGTTGCACGGAGAAGAGCTCAAACCGCCACATCTTACTTTGTCTGAAGTACTGCATAGCAGTATTCTGGGCAAGTGATTAACCCTTCTTACCCTTGTTAAATGCAAGATACATACCAAACTTGCCTAATACTGACAGAAAGCACTTACCTGTAGCGTCTTGTTAAATGCAACGTGTAACATAGTCAAACCCTACATGTTCGCGTTTCACAGACGTGTTATACGCGGTGATAGCCGTATCCTTGGCACGCTTGGTGTTCCCGGGTTTAAGCTTGTTTAAGCCCATGCTGGTCGGACTGGTCGGAGCGAGAGAGTAAATATGCGACTAATATACACAACACTAGTAATTTGTATATCGTTATACATATTTGCCGTGTACATCCACCCGATACGTCGGAGTGACTGGTGTAAAGGACTCTACAATCCATCTATGCAATCATTTGTTAAAAACATTTTTCCTATCACCTGATTTGTTGATTATAATTATAATTCGCTGATTGGTCTTTGGTTAGCCCTTGTTCCATTTACAAAACTCAAGTATGATCGGATAAATGATGATATTCATCCATACGATGAGATATCCGACCTCTACGACCTTAATAAGCGTAGCAAGGGCAATTCGAGGGAATGCTATCTTTCACTATCGCCTTGCCTGACCAGGAGGAGTAGGTAGATTTGAGAGGCAGGCTGTATGGAGGGCGGCTCTCATTTCACTACGAACATTTTTTATTTCTGGAAGTGTTACCTCTCTGCAGGTGTTGCTGTTGGGACTCTTGACTGCCCAGTCGCGGATGATTAACCGAGCCTTGCAGCCACCACGAAACTGGGCGCAAACCCAGTAGGAAGCGTATGTTTCCTCAACCTTGCGCTTGCAGTAGAAGTTGTATCTTTGTGCTCCAATTCAAACAATTCAAATGAATGAGAGGTTTGGCACTACAGAACGAACCAGGATTGACTTAAAGTAAGTAAATACTCTTAAATTACTGTTATGTACCGAATGGTTATTTAACCTGGTTTTAGGTCAGATTCACCAATTTTGGTATTTTAATTTAGGACTTTTAGAACAGTTTAGAACAGTATTATGAACATTTTATCTACTTCCGACGCGTTCTGCTAATTTTGTCCACACGTGAAGTTCTATATGCGTTCCATAACAGAGTAGCACGACGAGGTTCAGGTTGGAGTTGCAATTTAGAAGTTGTGGATTCTCCTACATCTTGTAGAGGGCTGGCTGGTTTTTCCTCAATTTACAAGTACCTCTTTTGAAATTACTCGGCGTTAAACCATTCAAGAAGTACCAGTTTTTCCTATCATTGTGTTACAGGTACACGTCGTGCTTTAGTGGAAAGTACTATTGACGTATTTCGACAACCTCCCTCCACCAAGTTGCTGTAAAATTGTATAAAGCTATAGTGTACTATCGGGTATATACGACGACAGATAGGCTGTTAAATTTTGTATCTGCTACTACTGGCATCGTGTCAATTTACTTTGGTGATAGTGCAGCGAAACAACCCGACCAAATAAAGAATTTTCAGTAACCTGATACAATGAACTGCCAACCACGTTTGTAACCAGAATACATTTATTCACTATGGAATGCGCATTTGATTCTGATGGGTGCTTCGTCGCTTCAACACGAGTTAAGGCTGAGGTATACCTGGCCTTTTTTTCGTTGCCAAATACGCTGCATACCGATCAACAGCATAGGTGTACTTCGCTTTTGCAACAGGGTTTGTCATCTTCTGTGCTTTAGCGTATAGATGATGAGGCCTTGTTCCCGTCTTGTAAACTAACGCGTGAATGAAGTCGATGTAATGCCCTGTCCACTTCTGAAGTGTTGCTGGACTTACAAATTTCCCGAGTGCTTTAAAGATTGCATTAGTTGTACTTCCCAGAATACTTCTCTCTTCTATTTCGGGAGTTGAAAGCATTAGAATATCCACCAAGAGGGCCTTCTTGTCGACATCCACAGTGTCATCGTTTGTCGTACCACTTTCACGTCTTAACAGTCTTGTGACATCCGTTGTGTCACCAGCAGAAGCGATAATCGGAGTTTCAACAGGGTCAAATTCCGCGTTCTTGATCGAGTCTGTCGCCACAACCACTGGGGGGTGAGTAAGCAGAGTTACGAAGCCCAAGAAGAGAATGCAGAACATTTCACGCATTTGAAGAACAATGAGGCGAGGTTCTTGTGCCAGACGAAACCAAAACGGAAATGAAGCGATGTAGATTGGTTGAGGCACAGAAGAAGTGCATAGTCTTCGTTGATGATGTCAAGAAGCGCATATTTTGTATGTATGTGAACGCATTTCGCGAGCCGTCTTACCACAGAAATGGCCCAACTTCCGCATGCGCATATTTTAATAGTATAATAAACGCGATGATGCCGATGTTTACGTACAAACAAGTAGACAAGAGGTTGTACAGGTATTAGTATCGTACTGGTCAAACTATTGGCGGAACTCACTCGTTTTGTCTGCAATCATCTGGCCAGGAAAAAACAACAATCTAGTAGGCAAGAGGTTGTACAGGGTTTGAGGGTATTGTACTGGTCAAATATTATAATAGTGGAATTCTCTCGTTGTGGCTGTAATCATCTGGTCACGGAAAAACATAACTTTGTCAGCGTTCAAACGAAAGACACCGTATATAACGGCGATCATGTAACACTCGGTACTTGGTCGTCCTTGGTAAAAAGTGCACCACGACCAAACTCATAAAATGACACCACGTCTTACAACCAACCTCCGACCTCACGAAACACTAATTTTATCATTAATTATGTCAACTCAACTACTGCTGAAGGAGGTGCCATGCCTGTTATGAACACACCTTACATATCGCGCGGACCTGTTGCACTTAGGCCTGCTTTCAGAAACCCGTTGCGAATAGCGACTTCCTTGACCTCTTCCCACGCTTGTAGGACAGACTTCGCAATATGCCGCCGCTTTTGAGCTGCATCCGTAAAAACAGCATTCTGAATCACATACCTCATGTAGATTTCTCTGAGCCTGTCCTTGAAAGGCTTCATCACGAATACATCCATGGGTTGTGACAGCCCTGTAATAACTGGGGGACCGACTCGCCCTTGTCTACTCGATCTAATGCCTTAAGCTTGTCACCACTCTTGGTGCTCAACTTCCGGCTCGCTGTCATCGATGGGATGACAGGATGGGTGGTGGCCGGAGTAACACCAGCAACACCCCCATGTTCAGTTTTTACGAGAGTTTTTACGCGAACATAAAAGACTTTTTACGATGTTACATGATCGCCTTTATATACGGTAATGGACACAAAACGAAAGCAACTTTCGTACAAGACGAAGTACACTTGATAGCTGAAGCCAGTAATTCTATCATTTTATCCGTAATCATTTGGCCAATGAAACACTTAACTGTTTATACGCATACGAACACATGAAGAAAACGACTTTTATTTATGGGGCTTGACCAGTTTAGTAGGACTTTTGCATTTGAACTTCGCGAGTTGATATCTCTTTAATGCTGCACCGACTTTATTGAAACGGACGCCACTGCAATGATGACACTCTCAATAAGCATACAAACCAACCATGATTTGATTAAACAGCGTAAATGATTCGCAATCAGTTGTTGTTCGTCCTCCGGCGACATCTCGGAAAGTTTATAAACTTGCCGGCCAAGTCCCCAGCCATGTCTCCTAATGCTGACTGCAACAAGTTCATGACATCCTTTCGGTGCGCACGAGACGTGGCAGGTGGCAACGACAAGCCACGGATGTTTCGACCCGCTCTGATGCGAGTGGAAATGATGAACTCGCAACAGAGCACATGGACCCTACCCACGTCCGTCACGTGGGTAGGGTCCATGTGCTCTGTCATAAGTGGCGTGGGTTACACTACTGTCCCGTAGGTCGGATGGTTGAGGGCCAACCAATAGTATTTGACCTACTTTTACATATATATCTAGGAACAACTACAGTTCATTAGTAATTTGTATTACAGACCAAATTATCAAATTAACCAAAAACTTAAACAGCCTTAACCCCTCAAGAGCGAAGCAAAAGAATTGCGCCTGTGGGCCGAATTATCATGTATCGAAGGGAAAGGGTTACACTACTAAAACCAAGATAAAATGTATCGTGTCCGGTTACACAGCTCATGCAAATACCCAACCCTCAAACTGTTATCGTGTAACAGAGTCCTTATCAGGTCCAACAAGTACACGATAGGGTGTTTATCGTGTCTTTTTGTGACGGGGTCACACGAGCACCTTGCTTGAGGAAGCGTGCTATTAAGAGTATACAAACTCTAAGTGAACGGCAGTTCACTAGTCCCTGGTCTTAGGGGACTTAATAGCCAGTTTAGAGTAGATTTTAGACTGATTTATTTATAGTTAATTAAGTTCATTTGGCCTGTAATACAAACTCCTAATTAACTATACTTTATCCTAATTATGCATATAAAAGGTTGGTCAAAGATTATTGGTGGCCTTCAGCCACCAAACCTACGTGGCAGTAGTGTGGTCCACACTTGGAGTGTGGACCACACCACTCACAACAGAGTATCTAAAACGAATACTCACAGAAGTATATCTACTTCTAAAGGTGGTACCCTTTCTAGGGTACCCCTTCATGTAACCCCGTTACACTTTTCGAACAAAGACGAGTTCATGTGAGATATGGATCAGGCACAGGAGTGAAAGAGACATGGATATTTTTGTCGATTTTTAGAGAACGGATCCAGCTGGTGCTTGCACATCAATTCAATACCGAAACGAAGGCAAATACGTGCGCAAACAGAGCTCTTCCCGCAATCATTGATTTCTGGCCGCAACAGGTCCACGAGGTGTCTTCCTGGCTGGTTGTACTTCTCCCTCGTCGTCTGCGCATTCACCGCCTTCCGCTGCTGTACGCACCCGAATTTTGCGGTTTCCCCCGACTTGGCTTGTTTGCCCCATTTCGCCAGCACTTGTGCCATATTTCAAAGCATGTACGAGCTTGGTCGTCAAATGCGTGCTTCACTTTGTTGCACAAATAGACCGGTGACGTTTTTGCTTCTCATGTCTTCTTGTTGCAGGTCGTCAGGAAGAAAGTGCTGCAACGAACGATGTGTCGCCTCCGGTAACTACATCCCTCAGCAGCGATCACACCTTGCACGCTCGCTGTCGGCTCTTTTGGCTACCCTCCTTGTTGCCTTTCCTCTTGTCCTCCGTTTTGACTGGCATGTGCGCTGAAGATCCCGCCGAGCGCTGCTTCGACGGCGTCAAATTTTGGCCGCGTGTACGCTGAAGCTCGGTTCAGTCACATTCGCTTAGCTGCCATAGCTCCAGATGCAACTGCTTCAGAAAATCAATATGCAAAACCTGGGCTTGTTTGCAGCTGTGCGAGCTCGGCTGTATACGATGAAAGCGTACAGGAGGGGAGTTATAGCCTACTCGAAACGTCGCTTGCAGAGCTCCAATAATCGGTCTGAGCTTCCAAGCTCTATCTGTCGCTGCACGCGGATCACTGTTGTCGCTGAATTGCAAATTGCGGGCGATGTGCTTGAATCAATCACGCGTCATGAAACGTCCGAAGCAACCGCGAGGAATCACACCCTCATCGACCGTTTTCCAGTGATTGTACAGTTTCTCCTTGTTTGGTGCCACCGTTCGTGCCGCCAGCAAACCGATAAAAATGCACAATTCTCTACCGGTGATAGCGGGAAGCTCCAGCAGCTTATTACGGATCTCGGCCTTCGTTTGTGGCTGGTACGTTGGTTTCTTTCTTCCACGAGCGACTTGAAGACCGTAGTGATCATCCACGCGCTCGACCATTTTTCCCATGAAATAGTCTTCACTAGCTTGGGCTATATCATCCCATAGCTGAGGTGCCATAAAGAAAAACAGAGTACTTGCAGGGGTCGATGCCGCTGCAATTGCGTCCGCTGTGGGACCATATTCACCGTCAAATAGTCCTGGAAAGTCTGTCAACATAGCTTGTTGAGGCCGTGGCTTATACAGTCCCTCCATGTACGGAAACGGACTCTGATGTACCGAACATTCCCACCCGCTTTGCGCCATGTCCTTCAGGATCTCAATACTCTTCTTCTTCTTCTTCTTGCTTAAGCCCTCCACCGTCATGCTATCAATACCACCAACGGCAGCTAACAGCCCTTCATCAAACTGTACGTCAGGAGTGCCAAAGGCCTCGTCATCAGAAGCCTCATACACCGCAGCCTCATCCCACTCTTCTACATCACCGGTGCTGAAGCCGTCATCGTTTTCAGCGTTCGATTCAAGCGCAACAGTGCTCGCCTTGTATTCTCCCGGCACGAGCACGTTAGCATCTGCAATACACACGAAAAATACAGGATAGTGATCTGTATCATGTATCCTTATCGTGTATAGACACGATAAAACTCACCAAAATCTCCAGCCTCTATACTGACTAGATCGTCAACACTGCTGCAATCAGCGTCACCACCCTCATCATTGATACTTTCTAAAGTTACAGCGCCTTCGAGTGCACTGTGACGCGGGCTGTCAGCTTCAGATTCGTCACTAAAGCCAGGTACATCGGCTAGCAGTGGTAACGTTGGATTCACCTCCGCTGTCTTATCCGATTCTGCAGCGAATTCAGCGTCCACGTTGCGTTGACTACGCACTTCGTCCAAAATCAGCATCTACAACGAACAGATCACGTACAGAATGAGTGCCATCACACAGGGATTTATCGTTTCGACGTCAACTTACCTCTTAGTAAATCGATCACACAAGGTTCAGGGTGGTTGGGAGGCTCCCGTACAGTTAGCGGAGCGGATTGCTCTTGTTGGGGAGGGAATGCGACGTCTGCAATGGGTTCTGTGAATTTTGAAGATGTAACCACAGCAAATGGTACACGATATAAACACAATGTTAACTTGTATCGTACACAATAATCTCACGAAGCCCACCCACCCTGTGGTGCAGTACGCGAAACCTCCCGCAAGTTTCCATGAGCGTTGTTTTCTGCCTCAAGCCGCTCCAACTCCGCTAGATTTGTATCAACACAGTCAGCATCGAACGCAACGCATACCCAGATGAAGATCAATACCCTTCTCGAGATCGTCCAGGTAGGCCATTAGCTCATCTGACCCCACGAAGTAATCGACATCGCGGGCATCTTTCCTAAACTTCCCTGGACGCAAATGCGTGTGCTCGGTCTCCAACTTGATAGGCCTCTTTGATGTCCACCCTTCTTGGCGTAGCTCCGTCCATCTGCGGCGAAACCTGACATCTCTCCCTTACAGCGCAAATTCTCGAATGACACGCAAATGGATGGCTTGCACAAAAAGCCTCTAATCCCTAATGACGGGAATTGTGCGCTTCCCTACAACCTTCGCGACCTTATATTTTGAAAATGCATCCAACACATTGCGGGAAAACGTTTATGTCCAATGACCACGTCTGTACTCCCCTCACCTATCCCTAGTTCACTGAAAAATATATGCGGCTTACAAAATCCAAGTATAAATTCCTTATCATGTATAATACAGGATAAGGAAATTGTCCAATCGAGTCTAATACAAGGCTTCGCTCCCGAAGGGTTAACCTTAGCTCTTAAAACTACCCTAAACTGGCTATTAAGTCCCCCCAGATCAGGGACTAGTGAACTGCCGTTCGCTTAGAATTTGTAAGCTCTTGATAGCACGCTTCCTCAAGCAAGGTGCTCGCGTGACCCCGTCATACTTATTAGTACTTGTAGTCAATCCACGCCTACGCGGGTAGATTGACTACCTGAATCCTCTGTGGCTCCTACAAGGTAAGCCAAGATGGATAGAGGGGAGTTCCCTCATTTGACCGACGCTCGGTTTGAGTCGGTCCGAAAGATGGTGGGCATCTCTGGAGGAGATGCCCTCCGAAGCATTGGCGGCTGCTACGCCGGCCGAGCATGTCGAACGCATCGAGGCGTTCGACACGTACGAAAGAGGGCTTATCGCCCACGTACAGGGGCTGCAGACCCCCGTGGCTGAACTGAAGCCAGCCCAACCTAAGCCGTTGAAGCTTATGGTTAATCACTATGAGGGAAGGAGGGAGAGAACCTCCACTTCGGGTCAGAGAGGTAGAGTTCGCGATGGACGCGGCTCTAATCTCGACCGAGCGACTTCGGGTTGCTTTCGCCCTATCCAACCTGGGAAATTGGGCGAAGACCTGGGCATGAGTACATCCAGGAGATGCGAGTGCTCATTGCATCTTTGGTAGGGAACCCCCTACCTGAACACATCAAGGTGACAGTGTTCATGGATGGCCTGAAGGTGGGCCCATCCCGCACACAGTTGTTCCGCGTGCATGCGAACACTATGGAGGAAGCGATCCAGATCGCCCTCCAAGAGGAGTACAGCCACCGACAGGCTCGTACTCCTACGTCGGTGTGGCAAGGCCACAATGCGTCGTCAGGCGCAGTGCAAGGAGCTCCAGCAACAGGAGCCAGAACGGGCCCGGTACCAATGTAACTAGGTACGATCGTACAGAGCTCCATCCGTTGCTACGGATGTGGGAAGCTCGGCCACATGCAACGTGCCTGCCCTGTGGGAGGGCAAAGGAAGTTCCCTTCCAAACCTAGGGGCTCGAGGGGCCCGTGGCAGAAGCCGCGACCCAAGAGCCAGGGGAAGATCTAAGTCCCCATGGTAGGAGTGCGGACGGCGCACGCCATGGAGGCTTAGCGCCTGAGAGCATGGGTGCTCTCGAGGCGAGAAAGAGCAGCGGCGGACTGCTTGTGGTACATGCGAGTGTACGCGGATACGGAAATCCATTCAGAATCCTGATTGATTCTGGGGCCCCTACGAACTTTGCTCGACGTCAGGCGGCCGCACGGAATGGCGACAAATATGCCGATGCTTTGCGTGAAAGCGAAGGCAGGGACCCGATCTCGGTGAGACTGGCCGATGGTACGGTGGTTAACGTACCTGGTGTCCGGAAGGACCTGGCTGTAAAGTTTGAGGGTTTTGACAGCACGGAGTCGTTCCTTGTCCTAGACATGGACAAGTACGACTTGATCCTGGGCATGCCGCGGCTCGAAAAGCACGAGCTCTGGATCGATTGGCGCGGCAAAGCCATTGGGGCTATCGGCCCGCAGTCTCCGACTGAGCATTGGTGAGTAATGTTCCCACCTCTGTTTGAGACCAGGGCGCCAGAGACTGCCGCCAAGGCGCTTGCGCGCCCGAAGAAGTACTGGGAGTCACGAAGATGTTGCGATGGGTCTCGTATCCGGTTATGAAACCAAGGCTCATTGCCAAGCGTGTGGGATTACCACGACGGCAAGTCCCAACGCTGAGAGTCATCGCGTCGTATGGACTTCGGCTGTGGCAGTGCCGAACGGCATTGGCCAGACCGGTAACATAGGTCCGCAATCGGCAGAGGCTGCTGAGGAGGACGCTGAGACCGCCTCCGGCGTGGGTAACATAGTTCCACGCAGGGTCGAAGAGACCAAGAAGAAGAATGAGAGCGCTACGTGCGTCTCTAGCGTGTGTAACGAAGTTCCACGCGGGGTCAAGAAGATCAGTACGGGGGCGGAGGTGTCATTGAGCGCCTCCCGTGTGGATAACAAAGTACCACACTCGGAGTCTGAGACTCCACCGGCACCATCACCGCAATTTCTCCGGCCTTCAACTCGACCAGGAAGTCCTTCATGGACAATTCCTCGAGGTTCAGCAGTGCTGACACCTCAGGCAGTGCCTTCAGATGAGCGGCACCTGCCTTTACTTGACGACCGGACACGCCGTCGAAGACATGACATTGCTCTTCGACCGGTCGCAACAGGGTCGGCGTACGCGCTGATCCAGGGAAGGTCAAGGCCATAGCGGCTTGGTCGACCCCGAGGTCACAAAATGACCTCCGGAAGTGGTTGGGCTTAGCCAACTATCTTCATAAGTGCAGCGCAGGGTACGCTGACCCTTGTCGGATCTCCTAAAGAAGGATGCCGACCGGGTCTGGGAGCAACATCACCAGGATGCTTTCGACAGCATCAAGGCGAGTTTACAGCATACGTCATTCCTGGCTCTGCCGAACGAGAACAAGCATTTTAGCGTCGCCTGTGACACGTCTGACTATACACTAGGCTGTGTATGTTTGCAGAAGCACGGTGAAAGACGCGGACGCGTCATCTCCTTCCAATCCAGGCAGCTGAAGGCTACCGAACAGAATTTTCGACGCGGAAGATGTATTCCTCGAAGAATGACAGCCGCCTCGCCATTCGCTGCGATAAATGCGGTGAGTTAATGATGGTCCCCAAGGACGTATCAGTGTAGATCACAAAGGGACTTGGGTCCAAGAGATGTATGCTAAACTGGACAAGAGCGTACTTCATTGCAAGTAGCCCCTTGGTATGAACGGGATAATTCGAATACATGCCGGACAAGCTAAATGTGCTTGCCGATGCATTGTCGCGTCGACCGGACGACGGGCTAGCTCATGTCAGTCGGGTCACGACTGATCTTTACGAACGGATACGCTTAGCGTATCAGGAGGACGAGAACTACACACCACTGGTGTCGTTCTTGTCCACGGGCAAGGAAGCCAAGGTCGATAGTGTAGTGGGCCTACCTGGCTCACTACCTAGGGTACACGTGTGCGCACGTGTATGAGGAAAGCATAGGATACCTAGAAGTATACATACTATACTTACGACTCGTAAGTATAGCTAGATCTAAGTAAAAGGTTTGATAGTTTTACTGTAAAATTGTGAACTGTTTATTTGTGTTTCCTTTCACTGAGTTTTCCTCCGAAACTGCTAACGTAAATGTAAGGGAACTGTCAACGTGTGGTAGACAGTTTCCATGCCTCGAATTGGTAGAAAGACATCACTTTCTACCAATAGGTATACTTGACATGAAGCTTTGGTGTGTTCTACAACAAAGCAGAAAAAATATCAACCACTAACAGACAACATGTCTGTTAAGGTTACGTGTAACCCTGTTACAGATAGGCTCTCGCCTCGACAGCGGGCGCAGCTCCATTGTTAGGAGCTGGCTCATGGGTTACTCCACTATCGAGTAGACCCTGTAGACCCTCCTCGAGTTGTTGTTCAGAACGACGAGGATCTGAAGTGTGACATACTTCTAGAGGCGCATGATGCGCCGATGAGTGCCCACCTTGGCCGAAGAGAAGACCTACCAAATGGTCTCTCAGACATTTTGGTGGCCCCGCATGTATAAGTGGGTGGCACACTATGTCAAGACATGTGAAACATGTCAGAGGGTGAAGCCTTCGGGCCACGCCTCGGCTCCACTGCAGAGCCTACCTGTACCAGCAGATTGCTGGAAGTCGATGAGTCTCGACTTCGTCTTCGGCCTGCCGGCCGATGACAAGGGCAACACCGGCATATTGGTGTTTGTCTGCCGTTTGAGCAAGATGGTGCATCTTGCTCCGGTACGTGACAAGGTCACTGGGAAACAAGCTGCACAGCTGTTCCTAGATAGCGTGTTTCGCTATCATGGCCTGCCAGAGACCATAGTCTCGGACCGAGACCCGCTCTTCACAGGGGCGTTTGGGACATCTTCTTGAAACTGAATTGACGATGTCACCTGCGGATCATCCGCAGACGGATGGTCAGACGAGGCGCGTCATTCGCGCGTTCAAAACACGCTCATCGGAGCTCCTGTGCTGAGGAATCTTGGTCCTGGTCGGACCAGCTGCCTCTGGTTGAGCTTGCACTCAGCAATGCGGTACACGCATCAACAGGGATCACCCCGTTCTACTTGAACGGGATACGATACCCCCATGCCTCCATCGTAAGTGGGGATAGGTTCGGAAAGCCTTTTCAAGGTCTCAGAAATTGAACCATAGTCTTTAAAACGACAATTACCGTCGTTTATAGACGTCAGGCTGACGTTGACCAGCCAGGTTAGAGATACAATGGCCCATACACAAGACAAGCAAAGGAGTACTCTGACAAACATAGTAGAGTAAACTTAAATATGTTTAGGAAAAAGGACCTAGTCCTACTAGACACTAAGAACCTACCGCTAAAGGTGGTTAGCTCCGTTGAGAGCAGCAAGCTGAAGCGTCGCTTCATTGGACCTTATTGCGGTCCTTGCCAGCCACGACGTCGTGTACACCATTGACCTTCCTAAGGCAATGGCGACGCACCCCACGTTCAACAGGGGGCGTCTTAAGCGGTACGACGATCCGCTGGGCCCTTCTCCTCGGACGGAGGGAGACCAAGGTGAAAGCTCACCTCCTCGAAACGAGGTTGAGAATCCTAGACGACCGGAGGCTGTGAATGGAAAACACGCTGGTACCCACGCGAGTCATACGAAGGGTATGACGGTACCGAATGGGAAGAGCTCGCGTAAGAGCCATAACCCTAAGCCGAGTGGTACGAGTACCCCTGTGGCTCATAAGAGGGCATTCGGCCATGCATCTCATGGCTTAGAGCGTCTAAGCCTCGACGGAGTTCCTTCAGGGCAGAATCCGAAACACGGTGGGCAACATGCGAGTGAAGATCGCGAGTCTCACGGCTCAGAGCGTCCACATTTTGACGAAGAACCTCTAGGACCTTCGGCTTGCCAGCCTGAGAGGCAGCCTGACCACCAGGTCCAAGCCCAAGGGCTATCTCGATCGCATAGACGCGATCTCGAAGCTGACGGACCTCGTCGCTTAACAGGGACCCCACAGAGTCGGGGTTACCCCTCGTCACAGAACTCGTGGGAGCCGGAAGACCGGCTCCGGGTTGACTGCCCGAAGGCTGTTGAGATTTGGGATCAACAGCCGGGGCGTTAGTAGTCCGCGGCTTCTTAGCCGCCTTACGGTGTACGGTCCCTGGGTTGACGGAACCGTACCCGCGCTCATCTTGAGCGCTGGACTTAGACTGCTGTCTAAGTCCCTCCATAACGGAGTGGAGTTGCCGCTTAGCGATTAAGTGGGCAAACTCAATACGAAGATCTCGCTGGCCCAAGACATAGGACAGCAGGCGATCTTCTCGGAGTTCTTTTAACTCCTGAACTGTAAAGTTCTTCAGAGAAACCCATCTCCAGAACAGGTCTTCTGCCTGAGTCTGTGTTGTGGTGTTCTCGGGTTGTACCCAAAGGTAGCCCCACACGGGGAAGAGCCCACCACGGTCTTCGGATTTCTTCCGGGAACTAGTGAACTCACCGAGAGGAATTCGGCGTGTTGCCAACAGCACACACACCTAGCGGCCTCAATGTCGTTGCAAAGAGTGGTTCATCTTGAACCAAGGCACGCTCATAGGCGCCACGTGAAGTGTGCCCATGGTTAAGACCACGAGGGGCCTTGAGGTGCTCCACCAACATGGGAGACCCAGACCCCGCATCCGGTGGGTAGTATCCGCGAGGATACACCGGCGTGGGAGGCGCAGGAGCGCCTTGCAATTGAGCAGCTTGATAGCGCTCCTGCTGTTCATCGAGATCATTTTAGATCTCTTGGGGCTCGGTGATAGCCCCCTCCTCTTCGACACCTCATCCGAAGAAGAGTCGAATAGTGGTAGTCTTTCGAGAAAGCAGACTCGTGAGGAGTCTCAGAGGCTGCGTGCTTCTTAGCAGCAGCACCCTCATCCACCCGTTTTTGAAGAAGCGGCTTTCGCGGCTTGGGCTCGAGCCTTACCTTCGGCTAAGGTAAGGTTCTTGGTAGGCGAGTTCGTCGAAGCTGCCTTTCTCAGATGATTCAGCATCACCATCAGGAGCGTCCTATGAAGGAGCGTCCTGCGAAGGAGTTGGATCCTTGGTGGAACCAGGAGAGTCCACATCAGACTTTGATCCCGTGATCATGGGGATATCAAAGACAGGGGACTCATCCCCAGGACTGTGGTCCCGATAGGCGTACCGAGGGTTCGGCCTGTCGTCGGGCGACAAGGAGCACGAGCGACCGCGTCGCGGGCTCCCTCCTTGTTTGGCAACAGCAGCGGTTGGCTTGCTGGCTGCCTCGGAAGCCGCCTTGCGGGCTTCCTTGCCCGGATCGACCTTGTCTTTCGACTTGGCCTTGGAAGTCTTTGACCTCGCAATCTTGGACTTGGAAGGCGCTGAAGCGCCGCGGGTGCTTGCCTTCTTAGGCATCTTTACGGAGGTTGACGTGAAAACCTCAGGTGCTGGCGCTAGCGCGAAAGGCTTAATGAAGCCTCAAAGCCACAACCGTGGCTCGTCGATGGGTATCGACCAAGGATAGGAAAGAGAGCGGAGCTCTCTTCCTAACTCTTCATTGGTTGGGGGTGTTTCCAACCTAAGTGGGGGAGGATGTAACGGAGTTACATGAGGGGTACCCTAGAAAGGGTACCGCCTCTAGAAGTAGATATACTTCTGTGAGTATTCATTTTAGATACTCACTCGTGGGTGGTGTGGACCACACTACTGCCACGTAAGTCTGGTGGCTGAGGGCCAACTGTAACGGGGTTACATGAAAAGGGGTACCCCAGAAAGGGTACCGCCTTTAGAAGTAGATATACTTCTGCGAGTATTTGTTTTAATACTCTGATGGAGTGGTGTGGGCCACACTGTGGTGTGAGCCACACTACTGCCACGTAGGTTCGGTGGCTGAGGGCCAACGAATAACATTAAACCTACCTTTTATATGCATAATTACGATAAAGTATAGTTAATTAGTAATTTGTATTACAGGCCAAATGACCTAATTAACTATAAATATAAATCAGTCTAAAATCTACTCTAAACTGGCTATTAAGTCCCCCCAGACCAGGGACTAGTGAACTGCCGTTCACTTAGAGTTTGTATACTCTTAATAGCACGCTTCCTCAAGCAAGGTGCTCGTGTGACCCCGTCACACTTGGTAGCACTTGTAGTCAATCCACGCCTACGCGGGTAGATTGACTACCTGAATCCTCTGTGGCTCCTACAAGGTAAGCCAGGATGGATAGAGGGGAGTTCCCTCATTTGACCGACTCTCAGTTTGAGTCGGTCCGGAAGATGGTGGGCATCTTTGGAGGAGATGCCCTCCGAAGCTTGGCGGCTGCTACGCCGGCCGAGCAGGTCGAACGCATCGAGGCGTTCGACACGTACGAGAGAGGGCTAATCGCCCACGTACAGGGGCTGCAGACCCCCGTGGCTGAGATGAAGCCAGCCCAACCTAAGCCGTTGAGGCTTAAGGTTAATCCTTATGAGGGAAAGGAGGGAGAGAACCTCCACTTCTGGGTCAGAGAGGTAGAGCTCGCGATGGACGCGGCTCTAATCTCGACCGAGCGACTCCGAGTCGCTTTAGCCCTGTCCAACCTAGGAGGTCGGGCGAAGACCTGGGCGTACACGCGCGAGGCGACGACGCCGGGTTGTTTCACAACCTGGGCTCAGCTGTGTCAACAGCTTAGAGCCGCCTTCCTTCCGGCGAACTATGAGTATCGCCAGCGCTCGCGCTTCCTTGCCTGTAAACAAGGGAAGCGTGAGCTGCATGAGTACATCCAGGAGATGCGAGTACTCGCTGCATCTCTGGTGGGGAACCCCCTACCTGAACACATCAAAGTGACAGTGTTCATGGATGGCCTGAAGGTGGGCCCATCCCGCACACAGTTGTTCCGCGTGCATGCGAACACTATGGAGGAAGCGATCCAGATCGCCCTCCAAGAGGAGTACAGCCACCGACAGGCTCGTACTCCTACGTCGGTGTGGCAAGGCCACAATGCGTCGTCAGGCGCAGTGCAAGGAGCTCCAGCAGCTGGAGCTAGCACAGGGCCGGTACCCATGGAGCTGGGTACGGCCGTACAGAGCTCCATCCGTTGCTACGGATGTGGGAAGCTCGGGCACATGCAACGTGCCTGCCCTGCGGGAGGGCAAAGGAAGTTCCCTTCCAAACCTAGGGGCTCGAGGGGCCCGTGGCAGAAGCCGCGACCCAAGGGCCAGGGGAACTGGGGTCACCAGTAGGGGCGGGGCGCCCTACTGGGGAAGATCTAAGTCCCCATGGTAGGAGTGCGGACGGCGCACGCCATGGAGGCTTAGCCCCTGAGAGCCTAGGTGCTCTCGAAACGAGAAAGAGCAGCGGCGGACTGCTCGTGGTACACGCGAGTGTACGGGGATATGGAGATCCCTTTAGAGTCCTGATTGACTCTGGGGCGTCGACGAACTTTGCTCGACGCCAGACGGTCGCGCGGAATGGCGACAAGTATGCCGATGCTTTGCGAGAAAGCAAAGGCAGGGGCCAGGTCTCGGTGAGACTGGCCGATGGTACGGTGGTTAACGTACCTGGGGTCCGTATGGACCTGGCTGTAAAGTTTGAAGACTTTGACAGCACGGAGTCGTTCCTTGTCCTAGACATGGACAAGTACGACTTGATCCTGGGCATGCCGTGGCTCGAAAAGCACGAGCCCTGGATCGATTGGCGCGGCAAAGCCATTGGGGCTAGCCGGCCCGCAGTCTCCGGCAGAGCTTTGGTGAGTAATGTTCCCACCTCTGTCCGGGACTGGGGCGCCAGAGATGGTCGCCAAGGCGCTTACGCGCCCGAAGAAGTATTGGGAGTCACGGACTCCAATGAAGATGTTGCGATGAGCCTCGCAACCGGTCGTGAGACCAAGGCTCATTGCCAAGCGTGTGGGACTGCCACGACGGCAAGTCCCAACGCTAAGAGTCGTCGCGCCGTATGGGCTTCGACTGTGGCAGTGCCGGACGGCACTGACCAGGCGGGTAACATAGGTCCGCAAGCAGCAGAGGCTGCTGAGGAGAGCGCTAAGGGCGTCTCCTGTGTGGGTAACATAGGTCCACAAGTGGGTAACATAGGTCCACAGGCGGGTAACGTAGTTCCGCAAGCGGGTAACATAGGTCCGCAAGCAGCTGAGGCTGCTGGGGAGGGCGCTGAGGGCGCCTCCGGTGTGGGTAACATAGTTCCACACGAGGTCGAAGAGACCGAGAAGATCGAGAACGCAGTATGCGTCTCTAGCGTGGGTAACAGAGTTCCACGCGGGGTCAAGAAGACCAGTACGAGTGCGGAGGTGTCGTTGAGCACCTCCCGTGTGGATAACCAAGTACCACACTCGGAGTCTGAGACTCCACCGGCACGGCCGGTCGAAGAGCAATGCCATGTCTTCGACGGCGTGTCCGGTCGTCAAGTGAGGGCAGGTGCCGTCCATCTGGAGGCACTGCCAGAGGTGTCAGCACTGCTGAACCTCGAGGAATTGTCCATGAAGGACTTCCTGGCCGAGTTGAAGGCCGGAGAGATTGCGGAGATGGTGCTCCTGAAGCCGGAGACCTCTCCTGAAGATTTGAACTCTTCCTCCGTAATGGACGAGGACGTCCTGGAGGGGTTCACGAAGCAGCGTGCAACGCGCTTGGGTTCTGAGATTCTCAAGAACCCGGAGGATCCAGTGTATCCTCTTGTGAAGGAATACTCGGATGTGGTGTCGAAGCACCCACCATCCCAACTCCCGCCGGATCGGGGAGTTCGGCACGAGATTGATCTCGTGCCAGGCACAAAGTACTGTGTCACGAGGCAGTGGCCTCTACCTCGCGAGCAGTGCGAGGTCATAGATGCCTTCTTCGCCGAGAAGGCGAAGTCGGGCATGGTGCGGGAGTCGAAGTCCCCGCACTCGACGCCGACCTTCTGCGTTCGGAAACCGAACGGGAAGTGACGTCTGGTTCATGCTTACAACAAGCTGAACAATGCGACGGTACCGGCACAAACGCCGATCCCTCGCAAGGATGTGTTGCTGAACAACATGTCGGGCTGTACGCTGTACAGTGCCCTGTATCTGGTAGACGGATACTACCAGATCCTGATGCGGGAGAGTGACATTCCTCTCACCGCAGTGAGCACCCCGAGTGGGATGCTCTGGGAGTGGCTAGTGATGCCACAAGGGCTATCAAATGCCCCAGCGACGTTCAATCGCTTGGTCACACAGTTGTTTAGACCATTACGTACGTTCGCTCAGACGTACTTCGACGATATATTCGTCCATAGCCGTGCCGAAGGCGGTCAGACGGCTATGGAGGTGCATTTGAAGCACCTCCGTCGAGTGTTTGAGGTCATGAGAGCTAACAAGCTCTATGCCAACATCGACAAGTGCGTCTTCGCAGCTGAGGAGATAAAAGTCCTCGGCTGCTTTGTCAGCAGGGTCGGCGTACGCGCCGATCCAGGGAAGGTCAAGGCCATAGCGGCTTGGCCGACCCCGAGGTCGCAGAAGGACCTCCGGAAGTGGTTGGGCTTAGCCAACTATCTTCATAAGTACAGCGCAGGGTACGCTGAACTAGCTCGACCCTTGTCGGATCTCTTAAAGAAGGATGCCGATTGGGTCTGGGAGCAACAGCACCAGGATGCTTTTGACAGCATCAAGGCGAGCTTACAGCAAGCGCCAGTCCTGGCCTTGCCGGACGAAAACAAGTCATTTAGCGTCGTCTGTGACGCTTCTGACTATGCAATAGGCTGTGCGCTGTTGCAGAAGGACGATGAAGGACACGAACGTGTCATCTCCTTCCAGTCCAGGCAGCTGAAGGCTGCTGAACGGAACTATCCCGTTCATGACAAGGAGCTACTTGCGATGAAGTACGCTCTTGTCAAATTTAGAGTACATCGCTTGGGCACGAGGCCCTTTGTGATCTATACTGATCACGCGTCCTTGCGGACTGCCACCAACTCGCCGCATCTGTCGCAGCGGATGGCGAGGTGGCTGTCATTCTTCGCGGAATACAACTTCCGCGTTGAATACAAACCGGGCAAGCTCAACGTGCTTGCCGATGCATTGTCGCGTCGACCTGACTATGAGCTAGCTCATGTCAGTCGGGTCACGACAGATCTATATGATCGGATACGCTTGGCGTATCAGGAGGACGAGAACTATACACCACTGGTGCAGTTCTTGTCCGATGGCAAGGACGCCAAAGTCGACAGGCTTTCGCCTCGACAGCGGGCGCAGCTCCATCGTTATGAGCTGGCCGATGGGTTACTCCACTACAGAGTAGACCCTAGAGATCCTCCTCGGGTTGTCGTTCCAAACGACGAGGATCTGAAGTATGACATACTTCTAGAGGCGCATGATGCGCCGATAAGTGGCCATCTTGGCCGGGAGAAGACCTACCAAATGGTCTCTCAGACATTTTGGTGGCCCCGCATGTATAAGTGGGTGGCACACTATGTCAAGACATGTGAAACATGTCAGAGGGTGAAGCCTTCGGGCCACGCCTCGGCTCCACTGCAGAGCCTACCTGTACCAGCAGATTGCTGGAAGTCGATGAGTCTCGACTTCGTCTTCGGCCTGCCGGCCGATGACAAGGGCAACACCGGCATATTGGTGTTTGTCTGCCGATTGAGCAAGATGGTGCATCTTGCTCCGGTACGTGACAAGGTCACCGGGAAACAAGCTGCACAGCTGTTCCTAGATAGCGTGTTTCGCTATCACGGTCTACCAGAGACCATAGTCTCGGACAGAGACCCGCGTTTCACGGGTGCGTTCTGGGACACCCTGTTCCAATTGCTGGGAACTAAGTTGACGATGTCAACTGCAGACCATCCGCAGACGGATGGTCAGACGGAGCGCGTCAACCGCGTGCTCGAAGATACTCTGCGCAGTATCTGTGCGGAAGCACCTCGATCCTGGTCGGATCAGCTTCCTATGGTTGAGTTTGCACTCAACAATGCGGTACACGCATCAACGGGGTTTACCCCGTTCTACTTGAACGGGTTACGACACCCCCAGGTGCCGCTAACCTTGCGGGGAGGCACCGTGGCCTCCATCGTAAGTGGGGGAGAGGCTCGGAAAGCCTTTTCCTCCCAGGTCTCTGAAATAGAGCCCGAGTCTTTAAAAAGACAGTTGTCGTCATTTATAGACGACAGGCTGACGTTGATCAGCCGGGTTAGAGACGCAATGGCGTTAGCCCAAGATAAACAAAAGGAGTACTCAGACAGAAATGCAAGAGGAAACTTAAATGTTTTTAAAGTGGGTGAATTGGTGTTATTAGACACTAAAAACCTACCGCTAAAGGTGGTTAGCTCTGTAGAGAGCAACAAGTTGAAGCACCGCTTCATTGGACCCTTCGCGGTCCTGGCCAGACATGGCGCGGCGTATACCATTGACCTCCCAAAGTCAATGGCGACGCACCCGACGTTCTACGTGGGGCGTCTTAAGCGGTATCACGATCCGCTGGGTCTTCCTTCTCGGACGGAGGGAGACCAAGGTGAGAACTCACCTCCTCGAAACGAGGCTGAGTCCTCTGGACAACCGGAGTTGCCGGTGTCGAAGCCTGTGAGTGATATACAGGCTGGTACCCACGCGAGTCATACGAAGGGTATGACGGTACCGAATGGGAAGAGCTCGGGTAAGAGCTATACCCATAAGCCGAGTGGTACGAATACCCCTGCGGCTCATAAGAGGGCATACGACCATGCACCTCATGGCTTAGAACGTCTAAGCCTCGACGGAGCTCCTTCACGGCAGCAGCCGGAGCTCGGCGGTCAACACGCCCATGGAGCTCATGAGTCTCACGACCAAGAGCGTCCAAGTCTTGGCGAAGGACCTCAAGGGTCCCCGGCTTGCCAGCCTGAGCGGCAGCCTGACCACCAGGTCCAAGCCCAAGGGCTATCTCGATCGCATAGACGCGATCTCGAAGTTGACGGACCTCGTCACTTAAAAGGGACCCCACAGAGTCCCGACCCGAAGATGAGGGTCCAGAAGGATATGGCTGAGAAGGAGCCGCGTATTCAAACGCGTGCGAGAGCTCCTCCTGCCCTCCTTGACCGGAACGGCGAGCTCCACTATCATGTGGAGCGGGTCGTCCAGGAGCGGCGGCGCTCTGGGAAGCGCCAGCTGCTTGTGAAGTGGCGGGGTTACCCCTCGTCACAGAACTCGTGGGAGCCGGAAGACCGGCTCCGGGTTGACTGCCCGAAGGCTGTTGAGATTTGGGATCAACAGCCGGGGCGTAAGTAGTCCGCGGCTTCTTAGCCGCCTTACGGTGTACGGTCCCTGGGTTGACGGAACCGTACCCGCGCTCATCTTGAGCGCTGGACTTAGACTGCTGTCTAAGTCCCTCCATCACGGAGTGGAGTTGCCGCTTAGCGACTAAGTGGGCAAACTCAATTCGAAGATCTCGCTGGTCCAAGACATAGGACAGCAGGCGATCTTCCCGGAGTTCTTTCAACTCCTGAACTGTAAAGTTCTTTAGAGAAACCCATCTCCAGAACAGGTCTTCTGCCTGGGTCTGGGTTGTGGTGTTCTCGGGCTGTACCCAAGGGTAGCCCCACACGGGGAAGAGCCCACCACGGTCTTCGGATTTCTTTCGAAGACTAGTGAATTCCTTGAGCGGAATTCGGTGTGGTGCAAGTAGCACACACCTAGCGGCCTCAATGTCGTTGACAAAGAGTGGTTCGACTTGAACCAAGGCACGCTCATAGGCGCCACGCGAAGTGCGCCCATGGTTTAGACCACGAGGGGCCTTAAGGTGCTCCAAAAACATTGGGGACCCGGACCCCGCATCCGGTGGGTAGTATCCGCGAGGATACACCGGCGTGGGAGGCACAGGAGTGCCTTGCAGCTGAGCAGTTTGATAACGCTCTTGCTGCTCATCGAGATCATTGGAGATCTCTCGGGGCTCGGAGACAGCCCCCTCCTCTTCCTCCTCGTCTGAGGAGTCGAACAGGGATTTAAATCCCTTAGCGATAGAAGGCTCTGATGTAGGAGAGCCAGGGGCTGCGCGCTTCTTAGCAGCAGCAGCGCCCTCACCAGCCCGTTTTGGAGACGCTGCTTTCGCAGCTTGGGCTCGAGCCTTACCTTCGGTCAAGGTAAGGTTCTTGGCAGGCGAGCTCGTCGAAGCTGCCTTTGCCTCCGATGATTCGCTATCATCAACAGGAGCGTCCTGCGAAGGAGCGTCCTGTGCAGGAGTGTCCTGTGAAGGAGCATCCTGAGAAGAAGATGGATCCTTAGTGGATCCAGGAGAGTCCCCGTCGGACTCTGATCCCGTAATAATCGGAATATGAAATTCCGGGGATTCTGACCCAGGACTGTGGTCCCGATAGGCGAACCGATGGTTCGGCCTATCGTCGGGTGACAGGGAGCGCGAGCGACTGCGTCGCGAACTCCCTTCCTGGCTGGCAGCAGCAGCCGTACGCTTGCTGCCTGCCTCGGAAGCCGCCTTGCGGACTTCCTTGCGCGGAGCGGCCTTGTCTTTCGACTTGGCCTTAGCCGTCTTCGACCTCGCGGTCTTAGACTTAGAAGGCGCCGAAGCGCCGCGGGTGTTTGCCTTCTTAGGCATCTTGGGAGGCTGACGTGGAAGCCTCCAGGTGTCTTGGACGCGCGAAAAGGCTGAATGAAAGCCTTAAGCCACAACGGTGGCTCGTCGATGGGTATCGACAAAGGACAGGAAAGAGAGCGGAGCTCTCTTCCTAGCTCCTCATTGGTTGGGGGTGTTTCCAACCTAAGTGGGGGAGGATGTAACGGGGTTACATGAAAAGGGGTACCCCAGAAAGGGTACCGCCTTTAGAAGTAGATATACTTCTGCGAGTATTTGTTTTAATACTCTGATGGAGTGGTGTGGGCCACACTGTGGTGTGAGCCACACTACTGCCACGTAGGTTCGGTGGCTGAGGGCCAACCAATAACATTAAACCTACCTTTTATATGCATAATTACGATAAAGTATAGTTAATTAGTAATTTGTATTACAGGCCAAATGGACCTAATTAACTATAAATAAATCAGTCTAAAATCTACTCTAAACTGGCTATTAAGTCCCCCCAGACCAGGGACTAGTGAACTGCCGTTCACTTAGAGTTTGTATACTCTTAATAGCACGCTTCCTCAAGCAAGGTGCTCGTGTGACCCCGTCACACCAACCAATAGCATTTGACCTACTTTTTATATGCATATTAAGCACAAACTATAGTTAATTAGTTATTTGTATTACAGGCCAAACGACCTAATTAACTATAAATATAAATCAGTCTACAACTTACGCTAAACTGGCTATTAAGTCCCCCAGACCAAAAACTAGTGAACTGCCGTTCACTTAGAGTTTGTATACTCTTAATAGCACGCTTCCTTAAGCAAGGTGCTCGTCACAGCAACACTTCCTTTCAGTGCAGCATCTGCGAGTTTAAAAACATTGTCAAAAAGACCGGCGAGACAAAGACGATTCCAGTGTATCTATGTAAGAAGGTGAAGCATAGTGTTAACGGGCAAGCGCATATCTGCTTCGAGATTTGGCACTCGTGTTGGAGGAACGGCACTCTCCGGCCGACCCGAGGGAAGCGCAAACTTCGAGGACGCGTGACGAAGGATGGAGAAGATTCAGTGACCGACAACGAGAGGACTTCACAACATCGTCGAGTGGCTTTAGACGCCAGCAATCAATGATTTCCTTCGAGATGGTGGCCACGCCATCATTGATTGCTATAATCAATGCAATTTTGTCTTGATTTTAGTAAATGCATTGTGTTCCACGTATCAGCTGATCGGTGAGTCTAAGTATCGACAAAAATATTAATGTTTTTGTCACGGCGGCGCCTAGTCTCGATTTCTAGTCACATATCTCTTACTACACTAGACACGTTAACAACGCATGTAATTTCCGATTCTCCGACGTGCCAAGCCGGTAGGACACGATAGCAGAGCAGCCAACATGAAGGAGTGGGGGTTCGCATAAGTTATGTAACTGGACACGATAACTTTATCTTTGATTTAGTAGTAAAACCCTTACCTTTCTATACACGATAGTTTGTCCGATAGGCGCAACTTATTTCCACGGGTTAACAACCGGTTTGAGGATGCTGCAGTAGTACTAGTTAATACTAGTACTACTAGTTGTAATCATTTCAGATAACTACGACAACAAACTATTCGTATCTGTTGTTGCTGTGATATCGCGCCTGTACTTTTGCTGGAGGCAGCGAAACATGCAACATTAATAGAAACTCGGCAACATGTTGCACTGAATGCTTTTTTAATTGAATGAACAAGTTAGCTAGAAAAAAACCAAGATACATGTATGTAAACAGAACATTTCTATTCATTAGGGAATGCACATCTTATTCAGGTGGGTGCTTCGTCGTATACATCCGTTATTAAGGCGGAGACACTCTTGTCGCTTATTTTGTCTCCCAAAACGCTGCATATGCGTCACCTGCTCGCTTGTATTTATCTCGTGTCTTCAGATTTGTTTTCGTGCTTGCGTAAGTGTAAAAATCAGCTGGTGTTACTCCCGTCTTGTACATCATGTTGGCCAAGGAGTCCATCATATTCGCTTTCCACTTGTCAGCTTTAGCCCGACCTACAACCTTGCCGAGCACCTTAAAAATTACGGAGGCAATGCTATCCGCGATATTTCTCTCATCAGTTTCGGGATTTGAAAGCGTTCGAATATCCACAAGGAGGGACTTCTTATTGACATCCAAAGTGTCATTGTTTGTTGTACCGGTTTCACGTCTTAAAAGTCTTCTGACATCCGTTGTGTCACCAGCAGAAGTAATAATCGGAGTTTCAACAGGGTCAAATTCCGGGTTCTTGATCGAGTCTATCGCCACAACCACAGGGGGTGAGTAAGCAGAGCTACGAAGCCCAAGAAGAGAATGCAGGGTATTTCACGCATTTGAAGAACGATGAGGTGAGGTACTTGCGCCAGACGAAGACAACAAGTGAATGAAATGGTGAAGATTGGTTGAGGCACAGGAGAAGTGTAACGGAGTGTATAGTCCCCGTTGATGATGTATATTGAGTGACCATGGTGGTCACACTGATTAAGAAGCGCTTATTTTATTAATAATAGAATTAACATACGCAATTACACCAATGTTTACGCACAAACAGTTGACAAGAGATTGTAAAGGATGTTAGGGTATTGTACTGATCAAAATATTTTGTTTTGTCTGTAATCATCTGGTCACGAAAAACATAATTCTGCCAGCACCCGTACAAAAGATAACGAAGCAACTTTTATTTTGTACAAGCCGAAGTACACTTGATAGCTGAAGCCAGGATATTTCTCGTTTGTCCATAATCATCTGGCCAACGAAACGCTTAATTGTTTCTACGCAAACGAAAGAGTACAAACACATAAAGAAGAAAACGACTTTATTTTATGGGGCTTGCTTGACCTGTTTATCATGCGAGGATATTCTTCTCCTATCAATGCATTCACTGTTCGACCATGTTCTAGTGTTCGCAAACTGTCTCCAGTAAAGATAGGCACGTCTGCTGCTGACATGCCTTGTACGTGCTCCACTGTTCTTAATTGGATGAGTTCACCCTTCGCTGGTCGCTTCAAAATTGTTTCATTGATGGTGTGCCACTTGTCTGCTTGTTCCTTGTCCAGCAAAGGAACATTTACCCGAGCACCGTACAATGACAGCTCCAACGCAATTTCAAATGCAACTTCATCTTCACCGATGACAACTGCACTTTTGACTTTGTAAAAAGGAAGTAAGACGCGTGGGTCGCCATTACCCTGGGTGATGTTGCTACTTGATAGACGACTCCGATTACGGTGAAGGGATCTCCCACGGGTACTAACTTCACTGTCCGAAGTATCAGGACCACTTTCAGACTGTGCCTCAGCCACACGATCATACATGCTTTCGCCGGCGCGACTGAGGCCGATAGCACACAACACAGGACCAATAATCTGGTTCACCACTATAGCAGCCACAATTGTAGCCGTGAACTCCGCTGCCCAAGGTTCTGAGCTTAATGCTCGGACTTCATTTGCCAAACCGAGGGCCACACCAGCTTGAGGAGTCATCGTTAACCAGAGGTTGTTGTATTGCCTCGGTGTAAGCTTAAGAAGGAATCGCCCACCCAACTAACAGGCAACAAAGATCGACACGAAGCGTAAACCAACGTACAAACTCATGAGAGGGATAGCATCCACCACTTTGTCCAACTTGAGTGCCGCTCCAGTCATCACGAAGAAAGGAAGAAACATGTACGGCGCCACAGTATCCAAAATCACGTGCATGTCGTGGCGAATGAGTGAATAATGACCGGCGAGGCACGAAGCTACCATCAAAACGAGCAAAGGCTCGAATTTCACTTCCCACGAAAGTCCGTACGATGCGATCGTTGCCTCACTGATAGTCGTAGTCGAAATGTAAAACATGTAGCCTAGCGTCAGCCACAGGAATCCTTTCACAAACAATGACTTTCTTGTCGTCCAGAACGACGAACGCTTAGTAGGGTTACGTTCCTCATCCATTTCTTCCACATAAGCATTATGCGGGTGTGGCATCCTGTCTGGGTCCTGTGCAGCCTCGATGTCAATTTTCTGGCTGTAGTCAGACGCAGTGAGTGCTTGAGGATCATGAAGATCCATGTGCTCTACGGCTCCACTGCCTGGAATCTGAAAAATGAAAATGATGACAAGTCCGATGAATGCTCCAAGCAGCAAGTTGGAAGACACAACTGTCAGCGTGAAGACCAAATTCCCAACCGAGACGTTCAAATCTGCACAATAGATGGAGCAAATAATCCGCGAGATGGAGAATGACACCAGCACCACAAATTCCGCCGTCATAGTGGCTCCCAGCATGAGGTTCGTGAATAGCCCGACCAGAGTTTCATAGTAATGGAAATAGTTATTATACTAAAACATTTTTAATAATAAATAAAATATTTATTAATAAATTGAACGACGACGTTCTTGAACAAATTATGTAGTAATAATTCAAAGCAGGAGTTTCTGTGACTAATATATCATTGATATTTGTGGCATAATTCTTGGAGTCCGTCCTGCAACCGCAGCCACACGTTTGTGGAATCTGTCCTGCACGCTGCTGCACCACACTTTGGCCACTACTCCCTCGCGCTCAGCTAGAATTTTACCCTCTGAACATAATGCCGTGTTGTGCGACACAGTGTGCTCCTGAGATAGGAGGTGATGTTCTAATGAATCCTTGCAAAGTGCGCAGTAAACCCGTGCATCACATATGCAGAAGAAACAGCGTGATGTAGTTATTGTGGAAGCCAAGCAAGATGTCCAATTTATTTGCTAATCAATCGATTTAGTAACCTAATAAGAACGATATGCTATTTATAAACGGAGCACAGGTACTAATTAAACACCGGCTGTCCGATTTGTACTTCGTTTTATAAAGTCCCATCGTGTTTATATATACATGATCGTCGTGGAATGCCCATGACTGACTGAACTTTCTGAGGATCCGTCACTTATATAAACGTCATGGAGATAAGCTGTGGTAAAAGGAGGCGAGTGTAGCCACTCGAACCAGACTAGTGTACCTGTTCAAGAGGCTGAGTTTGAGAAGATCGACAGTTTCGTAGAAGAAGACGAAAAGATTTAGTAGAGCACTAGCAGTCTATTCTGCCACGACAACTCGGCCCGATATAAGTTTTTACATAAGGTAAGTCAGCATACAAAACTAGCGCAGTTTGTTCCACTACTAATGCCAAGTACCAATAGGCACGTTATGTTTGCATAAGCGAAGATCAACTACAGCAAGCAGAAGCTTCTGATGGACTAATAGGTTGTGCATATACCGTAAACTTTATGTGCAAACGGACGATCTCCATTTACGGACACTTTACTTAGCCAATCATAGCAACTAAAAATGCGTAGCAGATTTGAAATTTAATAAATATGCTTTTGGTGCGTAATTCCTCGTAGCCATTCAAAAACTCGCGCCGACAACAGGAATGCCGAAAGACAAGCCACCTGGTCGGCCTCGTCTGCAAGGTGATGGTCGTAGAGCACCCACACACCGGCGTACATGCAGCACAAACAGGTTGAAACTAGAAATCGTTCTCTTTTTCGAGGAGACATCTAGTATGAAAAAAACGTTAGACCACTTTTTCAGCACTCTAGGTTCTCAATCTAGAGAATCAAAGCGGAAACTAATTTATGCATGGGCAAGAAAACGCGATGAGCTTAAAGCTCAACCCTGCTCCTTTGACCAAATTGGGAATTGAACCCCGTCAAGTCAAAGGCCCTCAATAAGCCCAACTAGCATAACCAGCCGAACCGTCAGCACTACAACTTGTGGCTATATATGACATTTTTAATATTTATCTGGTATCACATAGATGCGCCATCTGAAAGATGACTGTCCGTTTGCACATAAAGTTTACGGTACTTGGATGCTTCGAAGGGAGTAAAATCGAGCCATCAGCTGCCGTCTATACAAACTCGGATTTCTTCTCCGATATACCAGCTCCTACTCCGATTTGTATTCTGATTTACATATTACAAAGCCTCAGTTTATTAGCGTGCACTTATCCTGAAAGGTCCAATTAGCGCCCGATTTTGAAAGGACAAAGCATTCGACGATCCCAATAAGATAACCGAGTCTATGATCAAGTGAGAATGGACAATGGAGGACGACGATGGCAACCGAATGTAGAACTTATTGAGCTGTACCGACGTGTAGGTAGTTTGCGCTGGTTCCGTGATGAAGGTGAGAAGGAGTTTCCTTCAATTGCAGTTGTAGCAAAGCAGTATCTGGGTAGAGTGACATCATCTGCGTACCAAGAGAGGGTGTTTTCGACGGCTGGTTTCATCTCAGGGTCCCGTCGATCACGAACGGAAGTCTGCGCGCGGAAAAAACAGCTTATCCTTCGCCACAATCGTGATTTACTCAGCGAACAAGACCCCTTGACTCACCTGTGAATTATTAATGATTTATTAATGATATAGTAGTGATATAGTAATCCCGCGAACTTCAGCATTTTGCATAATTGATACTTTTGGTTTTTCGGCAAAGCGTATTTATTACTAATTGATAATGTGCAGAATCGTCGTTCAATCAATACAAGAAAACCTCTAAAACATTTTACTTTTTAGAACCGATTAACTGCGACATCTTATCATGACCCAACAGGAATGTCCATGCGCGAGCATGAAAACTCAACGTGTGCTGCTTCGGAATCACACAGCTCTGGTGTGACCTTCGTGGACATACTGTACTTTGCGGCGCGAAGCATGAAGTTAGCACGATGTTCAGCTTTTGTAATGCCCGGAGGAGGTCGAAGAACATCGTCTCGATGGAGCGCGAGGTACGACTTCACTCCCGACTTAAAGACGGACAATACATTCTCAATTGGATTAAGCATGGGAGAGTAAGGAGAGAGTTTAATCAGCTGTACACCAACAGATATTTGTCCTCCAGTAGCGACACCATGTAGTCAATGTGCTCTTGTACTTAAGATCTTCATGGGGCGAGCACCACCACCTTGACTAAGAACTCGTGTCCAAATTATTAGACGTTCTTGCTCGATTTACCCAACTACTAGGGACCAAATGCCACCTTCTCGAGTAGCCGTCAGAGCACGTGGACATAGATCTTCTGTGTAGCGCTTGTACTTCATAGCTATAGGTAAAATGAACGTGGTGGCGCGAATGCAACCGCTGGTTCTGCTTGCGCAGATCGAGAGTTCTAGACTGAACGAGTACCTCTGAGACTTGGTGCACATCCCCTTTATGACATATTACAGGTTTTCTTGTATTGATTGGAGTAGTTTTGTTTTGATCGACCAAATTCTGAATTTGATCGGGAAATGGTGTACAGACAGAATCAGATGCCGATTAGTCTGTATGTAAGAACCATTAGTGGTGCATAGAAGTAAAACGTCTCATTTGATTGGACGGTTGATCCGATGTGTGCTCATGATGCGACAATTCCCGATCACCCTATTTCTAAAATAGTGTCGTTATTTTGCCTATCCCTTCCGCACTAATCTACATTTGAAATACTTGTTCTTAGAACACACGATCATTTACTCTTATCTAAGGGCAGTATCCGGGTTTACCATACTGTGCCACACATACAAACCCATCTCTATGGGACAATTTATGCAGCCGCAGCCTAGTTATTCGTCAAGGAGTGGTTCAGCACCCACCCGATGATTGGCGAGCCCATCGATGAAGAGTGCTGAAGGCGCATGATTGCGCTGAATGTGGGGAGCAACAGGAGGTAGCTGAGGGTTGAGGAAGTGGCGCTAAGTTCGGACGATTAGCAGAGTATCTCAAGTGGATTTCGAGATCCTTTTTCGAGCAGAAGGAGTTTCAGACCGATCAATGAGGAGTCTTAGAACGATGCAACGAAACTACGAGAGGAAATAGGAAGTACAGAGTAGTGACGCAATTAGCAGATTGACTACTTTCGGACTTCTCGTACGAAGTGCATTTTTTATAGTTTAGACCCAAAAATAAGAATATAATTCTCTCAATTTTAGGGCATTTCTCCACCACGAGTTAGTAGAGATTGACAAAAATGATGGTGACGAAACCTGAAGCAAAAATGGTTTGCCTCTTCTACAAAAGGTCATGTTGTCCAAGATGATCATCGCAAACATAACGGCACTAGCAGAATAGACAACGCTTACCTTCGGCTTGCCCCACCCTAGTCCAAATCAGCCCTCTAAATGGGTTGGATCCTTAGATAATAAACAAACTTCAGTACCCTATCGCGTGGATCAGTCCGTGTTCACATTTGTAAGTTCGCATTCTTTATCAGTCCACCTTTCCCGATTTGCCGGAGTGTTTTGTATTTTATTTTAAAATAATATTTTCTCGCAAAACAGTCGGTTTGCCAGCAAAAATAAGCTTGATTAGAGCCGTTTTTTCGACTGAGAAACCGAATAAACTTGGAGTTTGTTTGCTTGTGAAGTCGGACCTCACAATGTTGGTAATAGCGGGTTAGGTATCCATAACTGAGTATACGGTTACGACCGACAATGGCATTTCGAATTTTACTCTGGTCCATTACAATGCGTTTTGACCATATCGTGCTTTTCGCTGCTGCTATTCTCTCCAGCACCGATGCCTCTGTGTCTCTGATACCCAAGCATCAGGCTACTGCTGACCGAAGCATGAGATATCTCCGAGTTGATGTGGACAACGAAGAAAGGAATATGGCTGGCTTTAATGAACTTGCAATGCTGGTAAAGTCAGGCAAGTCAAAGATGACAAACAAAGTGAATATCAGATCGTGGGAGAAGAAGGGGAAATCGGCAGACGAAGTCTTTGTACTACTAAAACTTGATCGAACTGGAGAGAATCTGTTCGTCAATCCAAACTTCAAGGCATGGTTGAGCTACGTTGACAAAACCGTCAACGTACAGACCAAAGCCGCGATGGTATCTTCATTGACAGCGCGATATGGGGACGAGGGGCTTGCTAGAATGCTCCAAGCGGCGAAAAATGTTCCGAAATCCAAGGACGTCGCAACTATGTTGCAGACAGAGCAAATGTGGATTTGGATTAGCAATGGTAAAACTATCGAAGACATTTTCAAGCTGTTAAAGCTTGACGCCGGAGTGAACAAAGTTCTTACCAACCCAACGTTTAACTCATGGAGTAGTTACATCCAGTTTTACAACAAGTACAAAGGTCAAAAGCCAACGAGTATGATCAATTCGCTGATGAAATTCTACGGAGACGAAGCTATGGCGAAGATGCTCGAAGCTGCCAAGAAAAATCCAAGTACGAAGAAGATGGCCACCGAATTACAGATTGCACAATTCACCCAGTGGCTACGTGAAGGAGCTAAACCGGCACAGATCTGGAAAATGCTCAACATGGAAAAGGCGACCTGGATGACCAACCCGGACGCAAATGTTTGGCGTGGGTATCTTGCATTCTACAAGCTACATAAGACAACCTAATGAAAGGAACTTTGATTTACGATGTCTAAACGATGCATAGGCAAAATATCACCTACATCTCTGTCTTCGATGTCGGGTGGACTAGCGTTTATATTATCTCTTCAGATGACTCACGTATTTCACCAAAAAAATAAGGTAGGTAGTTTTTTGGATCAGCAGTCAGTCATGGTGAGGTCAACCAAAACGTTGTACTTGTCCTCCAGACGGAAGTCGTAGATATTTTCGATGTGCTTGGCCACAATCATGTTGGTAGTCGTGATACCCGAAGTCACAGCACTGATGTTCTGGTTCTCACCGAACTGCACACCAACCAGAGCCGTAAGCGAGTAACTCGACGGTATCAAATACGTGAACTACTTGTAACCCGCCTTCATGGGCGGCCAGGCTCGAAATGAGCCGTGATCTTCCGAAGTAGCTGCCTCTCCTCACCTGACGGCAGCGTCACGTAGTAGTCCAGGTCCTTGATACACAAGTTGGTAGGCGTAAATGGAAGACCACCGCCTTTCGTTTTGGTAGATCCATCGCCCTGCGCAGCATTTGGCGTGCTCACCTCGACGTACACGTTGTGAGCCTCCTCTTCTTGCTTCATAGCCTTCGCGCTCACACCCTTGAACTTCTCGTACCGGATGTAGTGCAGTGCCAAAGCATTGAAAGTCGTGAAAGCGAAGTAGTACACAACAAGCACCACAATGCCAAACCAAATGTAGCCCGTGCCTTGCTTGATCGAGAAACTCTCCAGTTGAGCCTTGCTTACTGCAGGCGAGTATCGGTCGCTTGAGAACTCCGACAGCATATTAGCACGCAGGGCCCAGGAGATCGGAGAGAACCAATACATCCAGATCCAGTAGTCCGGGATCAGGTCGGCCAGGATGATGTTACCCGAAAACAACAGGAAGAAGCTCACAGAGACAGCAGCCAACGCTTGACCGACCGTGATGCTAGGTGCAAGGGAGCTCAGCATCGTCATGTACGCACAAATGGCGTGTTGGAAAGCCAATAACACCAAGTAGAACACAATGTACTTCTCGAACGTTCGCGTCAATCCACTCATGAAGTAGAAGAAGGTGCCCAAAACGAACGAGACAGCCATATTCACTGGGACCTGCACCACACTTTCAGCAATTGCATACGACGATGTTCGGAAGAAGTTGCGTGGCCGTTGCTTGTAGAACACCTTACGAAGCTGGAACGAATAGTGATCTGCTGCCAGGCCTGACGCTGGAACAGCGCGATACTGAAGAAGATCATTCGCAGGTAGTACGTCGAGCTCACATTGTAGTAGATCATACCCATGACCAGGCCGATGATCAGTCCTTCCGTCAGCTTCCCCCATAGCAATGGCGGATCTCGCAACCACACTAATTTCTGGCGGTTGAGTAGAAGCATTGTGCTGGGCCAGAAAGCCAATCCAAACTCGGATTTCTCCTTCGAACGTGCAAGGTTGGCGACACTCTTAGCCTTCTTGAAATCCTCAGGACTCTCGAATTGGTGTTCGTTGAAACCCTTGCTGATAGCTTCGTGGGTCTTGCGATAGATGTTCGACTGGCAGAACAAGTTGTTGAAGTCTTGAGACGATACAGGCAGGTTCTTCACTGGGACGCCGCCGTTTGCGTAGCGGTGACCACGGCCCGAAGTGACCTCGATCAGGAAATCAGCAGGGTCTACACGGGGTGGGCACGTAAATCCTCGCTCCTCGAAGTAATCCAGGATCTCCGTGCGTGGGCCATGGTACATCATATGGCCCTCATTGACCATCAAAATGTCGTCGAACATCTCCACCACTTCAGGTGTCGGCTGCAACAAAGCAATGACAGCTGACCCACCGAGTGTCTTGCACCACGTACGCAGCGACTTGATGATGTCGAAGGTGGCAGCACTGTCGAGTCCCGTGGAAATCTCGTCACAGAGGAACAGACTCTGACCACCAACCAGTACTTCTCCAATCGTCACTCGCTTGCGCTCACCACCACTGACACCTCGTAACAGGGCGTCTCCCACCACAGTGTCCGCACACTCTTCCATACCCAAGATCTGGATGAAGAGCTCTGTGCGTAGAGCGGCGATGTCGCGCAACTCCTCCGGTTGGTCTTCTGGGAGCCCATTGACGCACATGTCAGCGAACTTGAACGTCTCCCTCACTGTCAACGTCGGAATGTGGTTGTCCGTCTGATCCACCAGTCCAGCCAGCTTGATGAGATCAATCTCGTCTCCTCGTAGTCCAGAGTACAAGATCTCTCCACCAATCTTGGTCTTGGCGTTGTTCTGCAGTTTACCAGCCAGAGCCTTGAGGAACGTCGACTTGCCAGCTCCAGGGTTGGCCAGGATCAGTGTCAACGTGCCAGGCTTGATGATGCCACTCATCGGATGCAGTGCGTGCTTGGTGACCATGGTTGGTCTCTTCCAAGGCGTGAAGATGCCGCGTAGATGCGACCCCACCGTGCCGTGGTCTTCCACCGACGCTGGCACTTGCACTGTGAAGGACAGGTTCTCAAAGCGCACTTCAGGTGTGGGCAACTGGATGTTCACCTTGCATGAGAGGTGGTCGTACTTCTTGTAGAAGCGCTCGAGGCCTCCGTTGAGCATCGTCTCGAGGTCGTCGGCACGCAGAGTGCTGTAGTGACTGGCCATGGTGTCTCGACTCTGGGAGTACGGGTCTTGCAGACTGCGGAAGCTGAGCGACCAGTAGACGTCAGGCAAACCCTTGCCGCCGTCAGACTCAACTCCGCAATGCCTGAGGTTTCGAGCCATTCGAACTACGGTTTCCTGAGTTGATGCAGTAGTAATCGTAGATTAGTTATCCATTCCCAACGAGTGCTTCCCCTCAAAACAGGCAATTGGCTAATCGGTAACCTTGAAATATAATGCACCCGTGAGGGTGTAGTGCTTCTAAGGAGAGAAGACTGAACACTAAAATGCCAAACAGGAAACGTGATATCAGACTCCAAACCATTAACTTTCACTCATTGGCAGAGCCTGAAGACGCACCACACTAAGACCCACGAGTCGTGTGAGATAACTACTATGTGCTGTTTCAAGAATCGATATTAGCGTGCCCATTCAGCGTGTGGATGTTAGAGTCGTTGCAGGAGCAACTTGTATCCAACACTGTCCAGACTGCATGCCTTTACTACCTGCTTGTTTGAAGACGATTTGGAGACGATCTTACCACTCATAGATTTTGTCGAAGTTTCTGATGATCCGTTTCAAAATACATTCTGACAGGTTTCATCCACACTGCATCCCACTTCAATTGTCCCAGTACAATATTTTTATCTTTATTATTACGAGACATATCTCGGACACATGTACATACTATCTTTGAACAATTCATTCTCACAATTTATATGGCTACAGAGCAAACATGCTTCGTTGCTACTGAATAGGCACTGATGCATTTCCCAATTTGCGTCGACCCAGATCACTCAAGGGTGTCATGACTTCACCTCACCCACACTCGTTAGCTGAATTGCTCGAGCATTTGCATTTAGAGAGCAGTCAACCTCCGGATGACCGATTTGCTTGGCTTCACCGACGGTCTCAGCACACGCAGCATCCACTGGTGCAGTTTCAGTTCTCGAAGACCCATTGCACACTACGCATTGTATCCAACCGGAAGCGCAGGAAAGGTCACGAGCAAGAGCGATGCAAGTCGGTTAACCACGAGAAGATCATGTCGACAGGAAGCAGTGGCAGCAGCTCCGAGGAGAACGAGAAACTGAGAGACCCCATGTTCATGAAACTCAAGTGGGAAGAAGTGATCGGTGCCCACTTGCAGACAGCGTGTGGTCAACCTCTGAGCCGACACGCGATCGTCCCGCGTCGAGTGTACATGTTGGCATTGTATGCGTGCACACCGGAAGGGTTACTACCCGATGGAAGTCACCACCATCACCATAAAGATGATTTGCCAACTAGACGGAATTTTCGTGTGTGGACATTTAGGTTCTACGGTGACGAGATTGATCGCGTTGCTCAGCTACATCATGCGCTGAACAGATGCGCAGATCCTCGCAGGGATGTCCTCGAAGATATCCTTCACCAAGCACTTTTGAATCCGAATGAAGCTATCTCTGGTTCTCTTCGGAAATTTCGCGTGCTCATTGATCCGAATGAAGGTTCTGGCTGGAGTTTGCGAAAATATGAGCAGCTTGTTGCACCAATGTTCCGTGCAGCCAATATTGACACGACTTTAGATATTACGACCGATGGTGAGCGCATTCACAAGGTCGCTGAGCAACTCCCACTTGATCAGTTTGAATGCGTTGCTATTGCTGGTGGTGACAGCTATTTACATGAGTGTAAGGTGCTTTTACTGATGAGAGTATCGGTTGATTTTATCTAATAATTCTCGTGTTTTGTGTCAGTCATTCAAGGATTAATGAGTAGATCAGATTGGAAACGGGCAATTCGCCAACCTTTGGGTGTTTTACCGATCGACACTGGATCAGCGAACGGACTTGCAGCATCCGTTGCCCACCATAATCATGAAATCTTGGATTTGGTGAATGCAGCATTTGTGCTGATCAAGGGTAGACCACAGGACCTCGATATCACATCGGTAAGCAACGGGACCGAGACACGCTACTCAGTTCTAAAGCTTGAGTGGGGACTCTCAGATGCGGAGCAAGATGCATTTTCAGTCGGTATTCTTCGAGATTTACGTCGTTCCATGTCGTTGAGAAAGCATATCGCCCGAACACCTACGTATTCTGGCAGGATTTGGTATCTACGGCAAGACGCTGACGATCACCAACCGACGAGATATTTCCAAGAGCACACTGAAGACGACGGTAAATGTACAAAAGAACTCGCTCAAGATCTATTCTCTGTTGATCTCGGAAGCGGGCGATGGGTGGAGCTGCATGGTCCATTCCGAAGTGCTTGGGTCACGAATGCAAGCCACGCAACCCCATCAGCGTTTGTTGCCCCCGGAGCTCAGTTCGATGATGGGTATACTTACATCACTGTTGTGGATAGTACCCAACCTCGGAGCGAAGTCTGGCGTATGTTATTCTCGCTAGAAACCGGTCGGCACCTCAAGCGATCAGCCGTACAACAAATTGGCACGAGGGCTCTTAAGCTACAGCCTGAGCGTGCTTCCGATCGGTTGTGCGTTGATGGACACCCAATGTCTGGACCATTTTTTGTTGTGCAGGTACACCGGGGACTAGCCCGGATAGTGGCGTTACCCCGTCAACGTCAGACCAATGCAATCATCGATAGATAAAGAAATTTAAATCCTGGCATCAGCAACGTTGTTTTGTCTACTTTCGAAGACAGAATACTCCCAACTTGAGAAAGTGTATATCTCAATGTACGTTTAGCAACTAAAACTCCATAACCAAGAGCCAATCGTTGTCAACGTTACCACCCGAAGGGGGAGTGAAGTCCACGCGAGTCGTATTAGCTGGGACGGTCACCATCAAATCTGCGTAGAACTCACCGTCACGAGGGGAAAACCAGCGAGCGGTACCAATCCGTTCAGATCCATTACCCACCTTCAAGCTAAACGGGTCTCCATGACCGGTGTACACATAGAATCGATCGTGGTTCACTGAGGCGAGAACCGAAACGAACCTGGTGCTGTCGAAAGCATTAACCGCGATGTCAGTATATCCACTGGGGCTAGAAAGTAGCTGACGGGCTGGCTCAAGTAACTCAAGTTCTGCAATAGTTAGGTTTTGCAGTGGCTTTGTGGTGTATTGAGCCTGTTGTCCAGCGTCAAAGAAAAGGTCGTTTCTCCACGAACTTGAGGCATTTTCGCCAGATGATGGAGAGTAGTAGTCGCTTTCACGAAGTAAATCGGCTTGAGGTTCGTACATTTGCCAAACACTATTGGCGCCGTATGTGAATCCCGCCGCACCGTCGTACACCCCATTGTAAAGACCAGTACGAACTTGTGAGGCGTTCCAAATCATTGGTTGGTCGGCATCCAGATTGTCATGGGCACCTTCGTAGTGGTTCTCGAGGTCTAAAATAGGTCCTGTGAAGCCGTCACGCATAGCTGCAATGAGTTCATAGTTCTTGGTGGAATCATAAGTTTCATAAGGTGTAAATCCACCAAGCGCGTCAGGGGTAGCGTGTCCTGATTGAACTCCATCGATGGAAACCCGATCCTCTTCCCTGGGAAACATGAGGTGGCCGTAAGCCATTGGCGTACTAACGGGACGAGTAATGCGACCAGCGGTGGGGTGGAAAATGATGATAGGTTCGTAGCCTTGGGACTTCTCAGCATCCCTAACTCCAGAACGCATGCTAACCCAAAGGTAAGTTGTGTCTTCTACAGGTCCGAGGAGGGTGGCAGGGTCAACATTTGGGTTTGCAGCGTACGAAATCATGGCTGCAGTCGTATTACGCACCCAAACGCAGTTCGTATCACCACCTAGGACTTTTGGAAGTCCTGGGTAGCGTTCTCCAAGGTAATTTCCCCATTGATATGCAGTTGACTCATTGAAAATGGACTCCTTCGTACCGTGCCAAGCTCCACTGATCCAGTTACCCCATGCAGGTACAAGCGCGATCAAAATACCATAACTCGCGGCTTGGTCCACCGTCCAGTCAACGAGTTCAAAGTACGCCTCATTTTGCTGTGTGGTGTCCGAGTTATTGTAAGGAAGGTCACCGTAGAAATTCGGACGTGTCGTGCCGTTATATGCAGATAGAATCACCGTCAGCACAACGTTGTAGCCCTGATCAGCTCGTGTCTTGAGATAAAAGTCGATTGACGTCTTGTTCAAGCGGTGCATCAACTCCCACGCTGTGTCGGCCTTCCAGAAGAAAGGCTCTTCCGAATTGGTACGATACAAGTATCGGCCATATTGTGGAGCGGTTATCGCTAGGTCATGCCATGAAGGTACTGCCAACGCAAAGCTGGCCAGACCCACCAACCAGACGAGCGTGGAGAGTGCAGCATGGAACCTCATCGACGCCATAGGATACTCGTACTGCCGTAGAAAATTTGAGAATGAGATTGAATTGTGTTGATGGTATGACCTTCCTACGACTGTACGGTCCGAATAATATAACGCTAATCCTGATGTCCAACTCATTCCATTGCCCTCTTCATCCACGACGCAAAGATACTTGTTGAAGTGCAACAGCTGGAACATGATCAGGTAATGCGGAGCACTCAAACGCGAAATCACTTGCACACGTTTCTTTTTCATATGCAGAAGCACGATGGCCGAGAATTATCTTCGAAATGCAGACTTGAACAAGGACATTCGGCGGAAAAAGAGGCCGTTTATCACATACTCTGGTCATGCCCACAGGCTGAGGCATGCTCGTCAGATGTGTGTCCCGTACAGTTTCCATACACTACTGAATTCCTTCCTGTTGTGATCACGAATAAGTTGCTTCAAATACCCCCTTCAACTTCTGTCTACGCATGTATTCCACCTTGGAAGATTCAAGTGCTACACGTACATCACTCACGTCGAAGTGCGGCATATAAAATTGGTTGCAATTTACTTTCGCGTATAAAATTGTTTACCTACAAGAAAAATGAAAAAGTCGAGGTCCTGACCTCATTACTTGGTATCTGGAGATAGCAAGAATGAGGTTGGTTTTAGACTGTTCCTATTTTGTGGTTAATTAGCTAATTTGGCATGTAATACAAATTACTAATTAATGTCGAGTAAGTGGTGTGCCATACACCACTGACCATGGAGTATCCCTTATGTGGATACTCTGAAATGTGTCACTTCAGGAGGCGGTACCGAATCTGGGGTACACCCCCATGTATACAAACATGCAATTTATTAATATACCAAATGACAAGGCGACTAGGCGAAACAGTGCTACTGCACCTCGCTCGAATTTTTCCGACTTCGGCTTCCCTGCCACGGTCATTAGCTTTGCTGTCCTCACATATCAGCCTTGGCAGATAGTTAGGCTTGCAGGCATGGTAAATATCAATGTGTGCAACTTGCAAGCTTGCTCCTGATGACTTTGTCGACTCTAAAATGCTTTGACGATCTCATCACCCTCATATCTTCGTGACACCAAGGCCGGAACGTCCTTCAGAATGTACGCCTCTTCTGATGGTCGCAGACCACGCAATTGCGCTATACGTCGGCAACATTACTCTTGAACACGGCAAATCTCGCTGTTCCTTGGTGCTAGTCACAACGCGTGCTCCATCACCCCCGTGGAGCTCGACAACAAGATTCTGAAGCTGGTCATTGCAGCCACCTGTACATTTATTATCCCATTATAGTTTTGCTGTTCCAGTTGCAATCTGCACATGTTCATGTCCATACTCGCCTACTTCAATTGGATTCAATGCTCTCGTCAGCTGTATCACTTAAGTAAGCTGAGCTGGGGCATCCTCTTACGGAGGCAGGCTCAACGAGCAAGCGAGGTTTGCTCTCCCATCGAGAAGATAAGTTTCGAGCTCCACGTAGATAGTCGCTCAGCCGGAGCAGCCGGACGACATCACCTTCGTTGAAACCAACATGCACAGAACCAACGCGATGAATGAAAGGCTTTCTCGCTCGCTGTGAGTCTGGAGCTTCATGCAATGTCCACTTCACTTTCAAATTTGCATCTTGAAGACCACAAGCCTCGAGTTACCGCTCCCACACGACTTGATTGTAATTCACGATGCTTTCACGCAATTCCTTGTTCCAAGCTGTCGTTATGGCGATAGCATTGGGGCTTTCGGCTGCTGAGACCGACGAAAACTCGCAAATGGAGAAAAACGTCAAATGGTTCTGGGAGAACGAAGAAGACCCAGCTTATGCAGCCGACACCGGGTTCTTCGCGGACTTCCGCCCCAATGACGAGAACATGACGTGTTCCAGTGATCTACACGCAACTCCGTTCGACAAACAAGTTCGCGGTGTCAATCTTGGTGGCTGGCTCGTGCTGGAGCCTTGGATCACCCCCTCGCTGTTCTACCAGTTCCTCGGCACACAAGAACGCTATGGTGACAAGGCCCCAGAGAAGACTGCCATGGACATGCATTCCTTCTGCACTGCATTGGGCAAGGAGGAGGCTAACCGACAGCTTCGAATCCACTACGGTACGTGGGTGACCGAAGCCGATATCAAGGAAATGGCGGAGGCAGGTGTCAACTCCCTACGGGTACCTGTCGGTGACTGGATGTTCAAACCCTACGAGCCGTATGTAGGGTGTACTGATGGTGCTGTCGAGGAACTCGATCGTGTGGCTGACCTGGCGGACAAGTACAACATCGACTTGTTGCTAGATATTCACGGCCTTGTCGGGTCTCAGAATGGCTTTGACAATAGTGGCAAGACGTCAACTGTCAAGTGGACATCTACCGTGAGCACACAGCCCGTTGGTGCAACAATGTTCGAGCACTGGCCTGTCCGAACAGCCGAGTGGGTCGGAAACTTTGATGCTTCGACTGGCAAATACACGTCTATCAACTATGAGCACATGGTGCATTCCCTCGACACTGTGGTTGCTATCGTTGAGCGCTATTCTTCGCATCCAGCAATTGTCGGATTGGAGCCTGTCAACGAGCCGTGGGAACTCACTCCAATTGATCTGCTCAAGGAATACTACTGGCGAGCGTACAAACGCGTGAAGGCCCGTGCCCCACACTGGAAGTTCGTGATCCATGATTCATTCCGCTTTGGTGTGCAATACTGGTCGCAGTTTATGGTTGGTTGCCCGGATATTGCGTTGGACACGCATATCTACCAGGCGTGGATGGCACCTGGCACGAAATCGGACTATTTCTTAAATGCCTGTCAGCAGAAATATACCATCGCAGATATGGAGAACACCGTGATGCCTGTGATCGTCGGCGAGTGGTCACTCGGCACAGACAATTGTGCAATGTGGTTGAACGGATTCAATGACAACCTGCCAGGGTTCCCGAACACGCAGTGCCGCATGGTCGATTGCCCCGTGCACAGCACCTACCTCAGCGAGGATTTCCCTGGTACCCCGCTCGACATCACTAAGCCCATTCAAGGTCCGTATGGCACGGGTCAGTCTGGTCCAGCATTCGGCAAATGCCCCGTGACGAGTAACACTGCTTTCGGTCAGGACGACGACGTCAAGTTTGCACGCAATCTGAACCTAAAGAAACTGAATGCGTTTGCACTGGGTCACGGCTGGTACTTCTGGAACTTCAAGACGGAGCTAGGCTCGCGTTGGAACTTCCTCGAGTTGGTACGTCAAGGTGTTTTCCCCAAGAACGTGTCGTCCTACCACGATAGCGAGGATGTGTTCTCTGCTTGTGATAAGGAAGACCGAGGTGAGTTTCTGTGTGCAGCCAAGCGTGGAATACACCCCGACGACCTAGAACGTGGATTGGACTACGCTTGTAGTGGCAACCACGTCGACTGCTCCGATATCGACACCAAGTTCCCGACTATCGAGGAACGCGCCGACTGGGCGTTCAATGAATATTGGCATGCATACCGCTACTCGGGTGCTACGTGCGACTTTGGAGGTGTTGCTCACCTCCTCAGCACGAATCAAACCCCGCCCACCCCGAGTTTGGACCAGCATTTGCACCTGGCAACCTCACCGTCCTCGCCTGTGATGATTGTGGTGTGGTGCTTTGTCGGAGTTGCAGCGGGCATCATTGTCGTGGTGGTCGCCGGTATGCGCATATTGGCACGCCATCAACGCCGAAAAGAATACTCTCCACTCATGACGGTGAATGTATAGGCATTATCAATGTACATTTTAAGATATCTTCCATTATACATATTATGCAGTCGCTGTCTTTACCTACTTTTCCACAGGCTGTAGCACAACCTGTTGCCATTGCCAAAGACGGCACCGGCCACGCACACACCAGCAATTTAAGCGCGCTTGGGCTCTATGCATGTGAATTTGGATAGCGACATGAGGTAGTGAGTCGTCCGATAGATGTATGGAGTCCCAGAGCCAATGTCTGCATCGTGTCGATAAGTTTAGGCATAGGAACACAGAGAATGCGCATATCGTCGAGCACGAACGGAAGGAGCCCAAAATGACTCAGGGAACCCAACTTTGGCAGCTTACCAAGTGTTCGATTTATGCACTATGCTCTTTCGGACCCCTTTCTCTCGCTGGAGGACCCCTGGCTCTTGTGCATGAGCCCAAAACAAGCTCAAAGATATCGTTTTGGGCTTTGTGTCCCTCCATTGAACGAGAGGCGCTGACAACCCCGGCTTTGGTACTGCATCGAACCAGCTTTGTGAAGAGTGGTGGGCATGGTTACCTCCCTGGGTTGGCGTCAGTGACTCGAACACACACAGCCAAGGGCGGTAGTTACTCAGGTCGCAACTGTGTGCGAGCAATCGTCGAGTCCGCCAGAGATTCAGGCCAGCGTAGCTCTCCCTTGAGCAGCCGCGTGCTCTTCACACTCACGCCAGATGGCGGTAGCAACCAATCGGAGGTTTAGTTTCTCTTATTTTGTATGATTCTATCGGGGTTTCACTTCGTAGCTGGGATTCCTGGCTAATATGGGTCATAAATTTGCAGTAGTTCATATATCTAATATCTGAGGGATGGTATTGTAGAGATAGCTATTGTATTACCCGCCTCTGGTCCAGAGACTCTGGCAACATGTACTTTAAAGTTGGTGCACCATGATGTAGGCGGACGCACTTGACTGAAAGCTCACGACTTGTCGGTGGTAGCGACTTAAGGGCGCTTATCTGCCACGCACCCTAGGTCTGGCACCGCATTGGCTAAGTGACACAACAGCCGTTCAAGTAACACCATGATTCATGGTCCTTGAATGATCCCTTCACTTTAGCCTGGCGTCGTGATTCACAACGTGAAGGACTAAGGAGTCAGCGAGGACAACTGTGGGAGGAGTCCAAAATTCACGCCGGGAACCCAACGCAGAAATTTCATTTGTACACCCTCTGCTTTCGGACCCCTTTCTCTGGCAAGTGGACCCCTGTCTCTTGCAATTAGGCACCAAAACAAGCCAAAGATATCGTTTTGGGCTCCTTAGACATAATCTCTGACGGGTAGCTACCTCGTAGGTTCCACCCGTGCCAGTCAATCCAATTGAATTTGCGGTTCAATTATGCTGCAGTATATCGCGAGGTAGTGCGAAATGGCCGCTGGGCAGAGCTCTCCCACAGCCTCACTTCATTCAGCAAAGGCAGGTCAGATGGGAGATGAGTGCAAGGCCGGAACATGTCCTGTCTGCCAAGTCGGTATCAACTTAGACATTCCGCCAATCAGCGAGAGGTGTCCTTCATAATTAATCAAGGAAAAGTTCAAATTACTTTGTGGTATTCACCACTTCCCTACAACTTCAACATAGTGATCCAACACATAGTCTCAATTCATCATGCGAACAACGCACGGGATGGACGGCACGGCTTCTGCGGTGGGAACGACGCTTTCTGCTCCACGGCGACAATCTCGACAGGTCGGCCTTCGGCCGGTCGAGTACAAGTCACCAGCTCGACATTGATGCGGGACTGCGGTCCACGCAGTCCTGGATACTTCAGTGTCCCGCTTAGCCTCTTTGGTGATAGTTCACCACCTCGAGCTAGATGCTGCACCTCGTTCAGAGGCAGCACGCCGCTGTAGAACCGAAACTCGTCCACCAGCCCATGAAAGCCGTACCAGCCTACAAAGTCTCCGTGAGGGTAGTCACCCCCACCCGCCGTGACGTATCCTGTCCCAACTTGTTCATGAAGCAGATGGTGCCACTCCCGATGCAGAGATCCTGTCGTAGACCACACGTTCTTGCCGTCCAAGTACACATCCTGTCGTTGGCGATTGAGGTCGTACGTCAGCACAAGATGGTACCAATGATGATACTGGAGATCATTTGCCACCGACCTCTTGGCATCCAACACCGAGCAGTAGAGATTGCTCTTTGAGTCCACCACGACGAACTGCTGGTGATACTGCGGCCAGTTCCTGCTGTCTCGTTCCTCGGATTGTAGTCCGAAAATGACACCACCGGTATACCTAGTCTCGAGTTCGTCCTTCGGCAGCAGACAGAACCACAAATCGAAGCTGAAGCTCTCCTCGTGCATCGTCCGTAGTGCAAAGTACATCCGTCGGAACTGTCCCCAGTCCGTCGGTGGTGGGTATTCCACACAGGCGTAGGATGCTCGTACCAGTTCGTCGTTGTCGCTTGTATCTAAACCATGAAACATCATGGATCTCGCCTGCATGTAGCGCCGCTTCCATGTATGCATCAAGTGCTGTTGATTTTCCGGAACGGGGCCGTACACCATGCGCTCGTGCCACAACAACCCGTTTGAGAATTGATCGAACCATAATCTGCTCGTGTGGGACAGCTGGAAGGCGTCGAAACCCGCCAAGAAGTCGCAAATCGCCTCCACCAAGTCTGCAGGTAGCCCTTCCAACCGCATGAAAGTTCAACCTGTGCGTTACCAAAGAATTTGAAGAGTGGCGGGGCTGGTCTGCTTGCAGTCGTAAGTTTACCTTGAGTTCCAAGTTGGGAGGTGACACGTCTAGGTGCTTCCATCGGCCCAATTGAGCAGGGCGGGTGGCACCACGTCGCCCATCCCAATGTGCTGTCTTTGTTTCGTTATTTAGTTGAAGTTGCAAGTTAGATCTCAAAACTTATCAAATTTCAGATTAACTTTAAGAAACTCGATTAGCATGAATGACCTGATGGTTGAAGTGGTTATGCATCATATGTGAATTGCAGATAAACCTCCATGCTCACCGCATTCCAAGTCGAAGCGCTTAAATCTCCGTCACTTGATCAACCTTTTGCCATTCCGCAATTTGCAGTCGAACGCAACAACCGCCCACCCCAATGGCACAGGACAACGACCCCAAGCTGCTCCAGCCCGAGGCCGTCGAAGGTGTCCCGGAAGTCTACCGGTCCCTCAACTTCCGCAGTTTACAAGACCCGTACTCCCAGAGTCGAGACACCGTGGCCAGTCACTACAGCACTCTGCGTGCCGACGACCTCGAGACGATGCTCAACGGAGGCCTCGAGCGCTTCTACAAGAAGTACGACCACCTCTCACGCAAGGTGAACATCCAGTTGCCCACACCTGAAGTGCGCTTTGAGAACCTGTCCTTCACGGTGCAAGTGCCAGGATCGGTGGAAGACCACGGCACGGTGGGGTCGCATCTACGCGGCATCTTCACGCCTTGGAAGAGACCAACCATGGTCACCAAGCACGCACTCCATCCGATGAGTGGCATCATCAAGCCTGGCACGTTGACACTGATCCTGGCCAACCCTGGAGCTGGCAAGTCGACGTTCCTCAAGGCTCTGGCTGGTAAACTGCAGAACAACGCCAAGACCAAGATTGGTGGAGAGATCTTGTACTCTGGACTACGAGGAGACGAGATTGATCTCATCAAGCTGGCTGGACTGGTGGATCAGACGGACAACCACATTCCGACGTTGACAGTGAGGGAGACGTTCAAGTTCGCTGACATGTGCGTCAATGGGCTCCCAGAAGACCAACCGGAGGAGTTGCGCGACATCGCCGCTCTACGCACAGAGCTCTTCATCCAGATCTTGGGTATGGAAGAGTGTGCGGACACTGTGGTGGGAGACGCCCTGTTACGAGGTGTCAGTGGTGGTGAGCGCAAACGAGTGACGATTGGAGAAGTACTGGTGGGTGGACAGAGTCTGTTCCTCTGTGACGAGATTTCCACGGGACTCGACAGTGCTGCCACCTTCGACATCATCAAGTCTCTGCGTACGTGGTGCAAGACACTCGGTGGGTCAGCTGTCATTGCTTTGTTGCAGCCGACACCTGAAGTGGTGGAGATGTTCGACGACATTTTGATGGTCAATGAGGGCCATATGATGTACCATGGCCCACGCACGGAGATCCTGGATTACTTCGAGGAGCGAGGATTTACGTGCCCACCCCGTGTAGACCCTGCTGATTTCCTGATCGAGGTCACTTCGGGTCGTGGTCACCGCTACGCAAACGGCGGCGTCCCAGTGAAGGACCTGCCTGTATCGTCTCAAGACTTCAACAACTTGTTCTACCAGTCGAATATCTATCGCAAGACCCATGAAGCTATCAGCAAGGGTTTCAACGAACACCAATTCGAGAGTCCTGAGGATTTCAAGAAGGCTAAGAGTGTCGCCAACCTTGCACGTTCGAAGGAGAAATCCGAGTTTGGATTGGCTTTCTGGCCCAGCACAATGCTTCTACTCAACCGCCAGAAATTAGTGTGGTTGCGAGATCCACCATTGCTATGGGGGAAGCTGACGGAAGGACTGATCATCGGCCTGGTCATGGGTATGATCTACTACAATGTGAGCTCGACGTACTACCTGCGAATGATCTTCTTCAGTATCGCACTGTTCCAGCGTCAGGCCTGGCAGCAGATCACTATTTCGTTCCAGCTTCGTAAGGTGTTCTACAAGCAACGGCCACGCAACTTCTTCCGAACATCGTCGTATGCAATTGCTGAAAGTGTGGTGCAGGTCCCAGTGAATATGGCTGTCTCGTTCGTTTTGGGCACCTTCTTCTACTTCATGAGTGGATTGACGCGAACGTTCGAGAAGTACATTGTGTTCTACTTGGTGTTATTGGCTTTCCAGCACGCCATTTGTGCGTACATGACGATGCTGAGCTCCCTTGCACCTAGCATCACGGTCGGTCAAGCGTTGGCTGCTGTCTCCGTGAGCTTCTTCCTGTTGTTTTCGGGTAACATCATCCTGGCCGACCTGATCCCGGACTACTGGATCTGGATGTATTGGTTCTCTCCGATCTCCTGGGCCCTGCGTGCTAATATGCTGTCGGAGTTCTCGAGTGACCGATACTCGCCTGCAGTAAGCAGGGCTCAACTGGAGAGTTTCTCGATCAAGCAAGGCACGGGCTACATTTGGTTTGGCATTGTGGTGCTTGTTGTGTACTACTTCGCTTTCACGACTTTCAATGCTTTGGCACTGCACTACATCCGGTACGAGAAGTTCAAGGGTGTGAGCGCGAAGGCTATGAAGCAAGAAGAGGAGGCTCACAACGTGTACGTCGAGGTGAGCACACCAAATGCTGCGCAGGGCGATGGATCTACCAAAACGAAAGGCGGTGGTCTTCCGTTTACGCCTACCAACTTGTGTATCAAGGACCTGGACTACTACGTGACGCTGCCGTCAGGTGAGGAGAGGCAGCTACTTCGGAAGATCACGGCTCATTTCGAGCCTGGTCGCATGGTTGCGCTCATGGGAGCCACGGGCGCTGGCAAGACGACGCTGATGGACGTGATCGCTGGTCGTAAGACAGGTGGCCGTATCGTCGGCGACATCTACGTTAACGGTGAGTTAAAGGACCCGGCAATCTTCAGTCGCATCACGGCGTACTGCGAGCAGATGGACATCCACTCGGAGGCTGCTACGATCTACGAGGCGTTAGTGTTTTCGTCGAAGTTGCGTCTTCCGCCAAACTTTACCGAGGAGGAGCGCATGAATCTCGTGCATGAGACGCTCGATCTGTTGGAGTTGAAGGCGATCGCTGGTGAGATGGTGGGCAGTCTGTCTGTGGAGCAAAAGAAGCGTGTTACAATTGGTGTGGAAGTGGTGGCGAACCCGAGTGTTCTGTTCCTTGACGAACCTACGAGTGGTTTGGACGCCCGCTCGGCGCTTATTGTGATGCGCGGTGTGCAGTCGATTGCTCGCACGGGTCGTACGGTGTTGTGCACGATTCACCAGCCTAGCATTTCCATCTTCGAGCTGTTCGATGGTCTTCTGCTTCTGCAGAAGGGTGGTTACACAGCATACTTCGGTGAGTTGGGTGTGGACTCGGTGAAGATGCTGGAATACTTTGCCTCGATTCCCGGCACTGAGGAGATCCGTCCGCAGTACAACCCAGCCACGTATATGCTCGAAGTGATCGGCGCTGGTATTGGTCGTGACGTGAAAGACTACTCGGTGGAGTACAAGAACAGCGAGTTGTACAAGAAGAACCGTGAGCGCACGCTCGAGCTGTGCGAGGTGTCGGACGATTTCGTGCGTCACTCGACACTGAACTATCGGCCCATTGCAACGGACTTCTGGAACCAGCTGAAGGAGCTGACGAACAAGCAGCGGTTGACGTACTGGCGCAACCCGCAGTACAACTTCATGCGAGTGTTCTTGTTCCCCATTTTCGCCATCATTTTCGGCACAACCTTCTACCAACTTTCTGCCGATAGTGTCAAGCGTATCAACTCACACATTGGTCTCATCTACAACAGTATGGATTTCATTGGTGTGACCAATTTGATGACTGTTATCGAGGTCACGTGTGCTGAGCGTGCCGTGTTCTACCGCGAACGGATGTCGAACTACTACGGTCCACTGCCGTACAGTGTCGTTGTGGTTCGCTGAGATCCCGTACCTGATCGTGGTGATCATCCTGTTCGTGACGATTGAGTACTGGCTGGTGGGTTGGAGTGACAATGCCGGTGACTTCTTCTTCTTCCTGTTTATCTTCTACTTGTACACGTCGGCAAGCACATACATTGGTCAGTGGATGTCTGTGTTGATGCCGAACGAGAAGGTGGCGAACGTGGCAGTGGGTGCCATTTCGTGTCTGCTCAACTTGTTCTCCGGTTATCTGCTTCCGCGTACGGCCATGAAGGCGGGCTACAAGTGGTTCACGTACCTGATGCCGTCGAGTTACTCGCTTGCAGCTCTGGTTGGTGTGCAGTTCGGTGAGAATCAGAACATCATTGCTGTGACTTCGGGTAACACGACTACCAGCATGACTGTGGCCCAGTACATCGAGAACATCTACGACTTCCGTCCGGAGCGCAAGTACAACTTCATGGTCGGTCTCATTGTGATTTGGCTGGTGGTGCAGCTCGCCATTTTCTTGACGTTGAAGTACGTGAGCCACCTCAAGAGATAAGTTGTGGTACAACCCGTCCAGTTTTGGCTACGTGTCGGGCAGAACGAGTTACGAGGGTTGTAAGATTTGCGCACTTATACATCTATATTGCTTGTCCTCAATTTACTTGACAGACAGCTTCAGTTGTTGAGTTTTCAGTTTTATGAACTGCATCCTAATTTTGTGGCTTCATGATTTAATTCTGGCAATAAATTTTAACAGCCCGTTGATCAAATATGAGAGACCCTAGCTATGAGTTAAGTCCCGGAACTATAATCTGATTGGCTGCAATTCAATCCGACTCGCTCTTGCAAAACCGGGACGTCTACTTCAACAAGCTCAAGTCCCGCAACGCTCACTTCCCAATCTGCCGCCTCCAGCACAAGACCATCACTCCGACATCAAGTTCCAGTCGTCAACAATGTCCAAGGAAGAAGACAAGAAGAAGCTGCTGCAGCCCGAGGCCGCCGATGGTGTCCCGGAAGTCTATCGGTCCCTCAACTTCCGCAGTTTACAAGACCCGTACTCCCAGAGTCGAGACACCGTGGCCAGTCACTACAGCACTCTGCGTGCCGACGACCTCGAGACGATGCTCAACGGAGGCCTCGAGCGCTTCTACAAGAAGTACGACCACCTCTCACGCAAGGTGAACATCCAGTTGCCCACACCTGAAGTGCGCTTTGAGAACCTGTCCTTCACGGTGCAAGTGCCAGGATCGGTGGAAGACCACGGCACGGTGGGGTCGCATCTACGCGGCATCTTCACGCCTTGGAAGAGACCAACCATGGTCACCAAGCACGCACTCCATCCGATGAGTGGCATCATCAAGCCTGGCACGTTGACACTGATCCTGGCCAACCCTGGAGCTGGCAAGTCGACGTTCCTCAAGGCTCTGGCTGGTAAACTGCAGAACAACGCCAAGACCAAGATTGGTGGAGAGATCTTGTACTCTGGACTACGAGGAGACGAGATTGATCTCATCAAGCTGGCTGGACTGGTGGATCAGACGGACAACCACATTCCGACGTTGACAGTGAGGGAGACGTTCAAGTTCGCTGACATGTGCGTCAATGGGCTCCCAGAAGACCAACCGGAGGAGTTGCGCGACATCGCCGCTCTACGCACAGAGCTCTTCATCCAGATCTTGGGTATGGAAGAGTGTGCGGACACTGTGGTGGGAGACGCCCTGTTACGAGGTGTCAGTGGTGGTGAGCGCAAACGAGTGACGATTGGAGAAGTACTGGTGGGTGGACAGAGTCTGTTCCTCTGTGACGAGATTTCCACGGGACTCGACAGTGCTGCCACCTTCGACATCATCAAGTCTGCGTACGTGGTGCAAGACACTCGGTGGGTCAGCTGTCATTGCTTTGTTGCAGCCGACACCTGAAGTGGTGGAGATGTTCGACGACATTTTGATGGTCAATGAGGGCCATATGATGTACCATGGCCCACGCACGGAGATCCTGGATTACTTCGAGGAGCGAGGATTTACATGCCCACCCCGTGTAGACCCTGCTGATTTCCTGATCGAGGTCACTTCGGGTCGTGGTCACCGCTACGCAAACGGCGGCGTCCCAGTGAAGGACCTGCCTGTATCGTCTCAAGACTTCAACAACTTGTTCTACCAGTCGAATATCTATCGCAAGACCCATGAAGCTATCAGCAAGGGTTTCAACGAACACCAATTCGAGAGTCCTGAGGATTTCAAGAAGGCTAAGAGTGTCGCCAACCTTGCACGTTCGAAGGAGAAATCCGAGTTTGGATTGGCTTTCTGGCCCAGCACAATGCTTCTACTCAACCGCCAGAAATTAGTGTGGTTGCGAGATCCACCATTGCTATGGGGGAAGCTGACGGAAGGACTGATCATCGGCCTGGTCATGGGTATGATCTACTACAATGTGAGCTCGACGTACTACCTGCGAATGATCTTCTTCAGTATCGCACTGTTCCAGCGTCAGGCCTGGCAGCAGATCACTATTTCGTTCCAGCTTCGTAAGGTGTTCTACAAGCAACGGCCACGCAACTTCTTCCGAACATCGTCGTATGCAATTGCTGAAAGTGTGGTGCAGGTCCCAGTGAATATGGCTGTCTCGTTCGTTTTGGGCACCTTCTTCTACTTCATGAGTGGATTGACGCGAACGTTCGAGAAGTACATTGTGTTCTACTTGGTGTTATTGGCTTTCCAGCACGCCATTTGTGCGTACATGACGATGCTGAGCTCCCTTGCACCTAGCATCACGGTCGGTCAAGCGTTGGCTGCTGTCTCTGTGAGCTTCTTCCTGTTGTTTTCGGGTAACATCATCCTGGCCGACCTGATCCCGGACTACTGGATCTGGATGTATTGGTTCTCTCCGATCTCCTGGGCCCTGCGTGCTAATATGCTGTCGGAGTTCTCGAGTGACCGATACTCGCCTGCAGTAAGCAAGGCTCAACTGGAGAGTTTCTCGATCAAGCAAGGCACGGGCTACATTTGGTTTGGCATTGTGGTGCTTGTTGTGTACTACTTCGCTTTCACGACTTTCAATGCTTTGGCACTGCACTACATCCGGTACGAGAAGTTAAGGGTGTGAGCGCGAAGGCTATGAAGCAAGAAGAGGAGGCTCACAACGTGTACGTCGAAGTGAGCACGCCAAATGCTGCGCAGGGCGATGGATCTACCAAAACGAAAGGCGGTGGTCTTCCGTTTACGCCTACCAACTTGTGTATCAAGGACCTGGACTACTACGTGACGCTGCCGTCAGGTGAGGAGAGGCAGCTACTTCGGAAGATCACGGCTCATTTCGAGCCTGGTCGCATGGTTGCGCTCATGGGAGCCACGGGTGCTGGCAAGACGACGCTGATGGACGTGATCGCTGGTCGTAAGACAGGTGGCCGTATCGTCGGCGACATCTACGTTAACGGTGAGTTAAAGGACCCGGCAATCTTCAGTCGCATCACGGCGTACTGCGAGCAGATGGACATCCACTCGGAGGCCGCTACGATCTACGAGGCGTTAGTGTTTTCGTCGAAGTTGCGTCTTCCGCCAAACTTTACCGAGGAGGAGCGCATGAATCTCGTGCATGAGACGCTCGATCTGTTGGAGTTGAAGGCGATCGCTGGTGAGATGGTGGGTAGTCTGTCTGTGGAGCAAAAGAAGCGTGTTACAATTGGTGTGGAAGTGGTGGCGAACCCGAGTGTTCTGTTCCTCGACGAGCCTACGAGCGGTTTGGACGCCCGCTCGGCGCTTATTGTGATGCGCGGTGTGCAGTCGATTGCTCGCACGGGTCGTACGGTGTTGTGCACGATTCACCAGCCTAGCATTTCCATCTTCGAGCTGTTCGATGGTCTTCTGCTTCTGCAGAAGGGTGGATACACAGCGTACTTCGGTGAGTTGGGTGTGGACTCGGTGAAGATGCTGGAATACTTTGCCTCGATTCCCGGCACTGAGGAGATCCGTCCGCAGTACAACCCAGCCACGTATATGCTCGAAGTGATCGGCGCTGGTATTGGTCGTGACGTGAAAGACTACTCGGTGGAGTACAAGAACAGCGAGTTGTACAAGAAGAACCGTGAGCGCACGCTCGAGCTGTGCGAGGTGTCGGACGATTTCGTGCGTCACTCGACACTGAACTATCGGCCCATTGCAACGGACTTCTGGAACCAGCTGAAGGAGCTGACGAACAAGCAGCGGTTGACGTACTGGCGCAACCCGCAGTACAACTTCATGCGAGTGTTTTTTTCCCCATTTTCGCCATCATTTTCGGCACAACCTTCTACCAACTTTCTGCCGATAGTGTCAAGCGTATCAACTCACACATTGGTCTCATCTACAACAGTATGGATTTCATTGGTGTGACCAATTTGATGACTGTTATCGAGGTCACGTGTGCTGAGCGTGCCGTGTTCTACCGCGAACGGATGTCGAACTACTACGGTCCACTGCCGTACAGTTTGTCGTTGTGGTTCGCTGAGATCCCGTACCTGATCGTGGTGATCATCCTGTTCGTGACGACGATTGAGTACTGGCTGGTGGGTTGGAGTGACAATGCCGGTGACTTCTTCTTCTTCCTGTTTATCTTCTACTTGTACACGTCGGCAAGCACATACATTGGTCAGTGGATGTCTGTGTTGATGCCGAACGAGAAGGTGGCGAAAGTGGCAGTGGGTGCCATTTCGTGTCTGCTCAACTTGTTCTCCGGTTATCTGCTTCCGCGTACGGCCATGAAGGCGGGCTACAAGTGGTTCACGTATTTGATGCCGTCGAGTTACTCACTTGCAGCCTGGTTGGGTTGCAGTTCGGTGAGAATCAGAACATCATTGCTGTGACTTCGGGTAACACAACTACCAGCATGACTGTGGCCCAGTACATCGAGAACATCTATGACTTCCGTCCGGAGCGCAAGTACAACTTCATGGTCGGTCTCATTGTGATTTGGCTGGTGGTGCAGCTCGCCATTTTCTTGACGTTGAAGTACGTGAGCCACCTCAAGAGATAAGCTTGCAATTGTCGAGGCAATGCTTGGGAAGACTTCGCGGTCGATGGACAGTTTGTTGCTTTATTTCTATGCTTTGCATTCACAATCAATGCGTAATTGTGTTGATTCTGTTTGTAAAGTATTCACGCAGCTAGCGTCACTTCGTCGGGCCTCACCATCAGTCCATGGCTAGAAGAACACTCAAAGTATCTCACGCCTTTGATGGATCCGTCATTTTTCCCCACTGGTGAGCTCAGCGCGACACCTACAAACTCACCCTTGGCGTAGTGCACGCGGCCTGTGAACATAACAACCTGTTGATAATTATCGTCAGCCAACGCCGATTGTCTGCTTGAGGGTGACACGTACCCCAGAGTGTTTTCCACGTATGCACACTCTGCTTCCTATCGTTGGCATTGACGTGGGGTTTGTCCTTGCTCACAGGCTTCGTAGTTTGTACTTTCGTTTCATTTTCCATTTTGACCTTCCTCTTCTCCTTTTCTTCACTAATCCGTGATGGAATTTCCGAGTCGAAGTCCATTTCAGTACATGAGAAGAAGCTTGCCATCGACCTGAACTCATCTTCGAAGTCAGATCTAGCATGACAACAATCATCATAGTTAGCTTGTGTACGAAAGTAAATGAACAACCCCATGTCGTACAGCTCGGAATCAGGGTCGTCGAACATCATCCCGTGCGCGAACATATCCATGAATTCGTTGTCGATATACGAAGGAAAACCAGGCGGCTCACGCGGCATTTGAGTGTTGCCACGTTTGCGTCGGAGATTGACGCGTACTTCTGCTTGTCCGCCACTTTCACTCTTCTGCTTTTCTTTGGTTTGCCATGATCACCAGTGCGTCGATTTACTGTCGTAGTGGTCCGAACAACATGTCAAACATAAAAATCATTTCCTCCATTGATGGCATCCCGAACGCGTCGTTGAAATCAAGGTTTTCATCATTGAATTCATCCAGCTCAGCACCCGAAAGAGTCGTCAAGGGATGCACTTGAACCCCGTTTCAAGTGATCATCAACTCTTTGTACGCCGCTGAGAGCTGTTGAAATTTGGCGGTAGTGCTGGATCTGGATTTTTGTCCGGGTGGAACTGCAGTGCTAATTTCCGGTAACTCTTCTTTACTTGAT